>CAMOHE010047388.1:0-25658 GCA_946598075.1 Artocarpus hirsutus
GAATTTGCTCTTGCAAAATTTTTATTCTGATGTTAGTTTTAGTAATTTCGCATTTAAGATTCAAATTCTGCTACTATTTTTTAGATAAAGAGTGCTTATTATAGTCAATGTATTATATTACAACTTGCTAACAAGAAAATAGGATGTATAGTTTAATTTCCTTTCAGTTATTAGCCTCTTTCATCCCAATTTCTCAATCAACATATAAGTAAGAAATTAAATAGTTCATGGGGTTTGCATGTGATAAGATTAATTTCAGATCATGGGCAAATTTCATATTATGTGCGTATATAGATACACGCATATATTATTTATAGAAGTAGTTTTGGTTATTTACCTTAGTTGACCTCACTTGCTTGAGGGACGTCTCAAGTTGACGCTCAATCTGTTCAAGCTCCCTTGTGTTTAGAGGACCCAAGTCTTCCCCAAGAAGGTTTCTGCCATAAAGTATGTATGTTCAACGGACAAAATCAAATAGATGACTGCACACTCATATACAGAACTAGAGATGCAACCAAGTTGACCGATAGTAAAATTCTTGTAATTTAGTGGTGAGTATTTTACGGTGGAGCTTGTTGTTTTGCAGTACCAGTCAAGTTTTATCAGCCGTTTGATTATATTCAATATTTTGATTTATGAGTGCTTACGTTAAAAGTAGTACTTTATGCAATACGAAAGTATAAAGATCATACCATTAAAATTTAAGTGTTGTTTGGTTCAAAGGTTCAACCAATACGAACCCATAAGCCTAATTAAAATAAGTTTTGTTAAGTTAAAATTATTCAAATTGGATAGCTAATTTAAACCAGCTCAAATTAGATATTTTAGAATTTTTCTTGATCTTAACCTATTTGCTGCAATACAGAATTTTTATATTTTAAGGTTAAATGCGTAGTTGGACATCAATTTAGATTTTATACTTTAACTATATATTTAAATGTCAATTTAAATAGCAGTTTTAACTATAGTGTCCCGATTTTATGGTTGAAATCAAATAATTGGAAACCTGCAAACAAAAGAGCAGACCCCTAGTTAACCCGCTAAAAAATCTTGTGCACTACAGTTTTTCTTCTTTTTTTTTTAATTTTTTTAATTTTTTGGTCTTTTCAGTAACAACTGACATGAAGAAGAAAATTAATAATGAAGATTCATACCTCTGAGTTCGTTGTAAAGACTCAAATCTACCTTTCAGTTTCAAGTACTCCCTGTAGCTGCTCTGCTATATGGTACACATCAATGTCAAAATCCCATTTATCATTGATCCGACCTCTTTTTTTTTTTTTTTTTCTTTTCCTTTATCTTTTTGATAAAGATAGCTATGCTATAGCCAGTAGCCACCCAACATTTGAGTCCAAATCACAACAGTTTTGAGCCAAGAAAGTACCTCAAGTTCTTTGCCTGGTCTGCTGACTTCCATCGCGCCATAACTGCATTTTTGGTACCTTTCGAGTGTCTTGACCATACTAATTAAGTTAAATAAATCACAAAAAGATGCATTAATTATTGGAAGCTGATTTTAATCTTATAAAACAAGTACCACAACAGTTTGATTACAATCAGTGTGAATATACTCTTACAAGTTAAATGAATGTATGTATATATATATATATATGTGTATATATATGTATATATATATATTAATGTGAACTTGTAACAGCAACCATAACCATATACAAAAGTAATATAAGATGCTATGTATTGCATAATTTACAGTAGTGTTTGAATATCGTTCTAATAATAGTACTCTTTAAACATTACTCTTTCTCTCCCTTGAAAGATCTCAGATTCAAGTACTCAGGATAATGATATAAACCTTAATATTTTCATAATTAATCTAACACATTTAACCAAGATCATTTTCAACATATGAATATTGTAGCATTTAACCTATTATTCTTTGTGTGTTTGGTATGATATTGGCCAAATTCACTCGGTAATTATGTACATACTAATTATTGTAGTTAGTAAATATGATGTTTACTTAGTAAATGAGATTAAGAAATATTTAGTCAGTAATATATTGATAAATATGTAATTTACCTACTCAATTGCCCAAAACGGCTATTTTTAATTTCCAATCTGAAAAATCCCTTTTTTCCTAATGACCCCTAAATATCCACCCCATCCGCCAATTTTTTCTTCTTTTTTTTTTTTTTTTGTTTTTTTGCAAAGTAACCATCCTAACGTTTCTTTCTTCTTCTTCTTCTTTTTTATTTTTTTCTTTTGAAATGATTATCCCAATGTTTCCAATACTTCACAATAAAGGAAAAATTTGTCGGTCATTGATCATTTCATCTGTGTGACAAACTGTCACAAAGTAAAATGGATCTTAATTAACAGATTAATAAATATGTCACGTAAATTGAAAACTAAATTGGACATAACAAGAGGACTCCACTCAAATACCTAGCAGCTAGCACTAAACTTCTTGTTGAAAAATTTAAAATCCACAAGGGCAATCTTTTTTTTTTTATACCATGGTTCCAATTTGCAGTTGCAAAAATTTTGAGAAAACTAGGCAAATGGCCAGATTTAAGCATCTTTTTTCAAGAAATAGTCACTCTTTTTATTTATTAATGAAAGGGCCAAACTTTTTAAACATTAGGAAATAGACATTTTTCACAAAAGTTAGTCAATGATAAACAACAGTTAATCAATGATGAACTGATTTATTAGTGATTTATTAATAATTTATCATTCATAAACTGATATATTGTGAAGTTAAATAGGTAAATCACTTACTGATATTGGTTATTATAGAAAAACTATCAAGTTAATTAGTGATAAGCCATAAATCAATATATGATTGATTAAGAATTTAAGATTTCTGATTAACCATTTCAAAAAAAAAAATCAATTCACTAATTTTGCAGAACTGAGGTCATTTACTAAAACAAAACTTAAAAAACTACCAGTTACTCCCAAATCCCTAAAATTTTCTTCTTTCAACAAATTAGAAGATGATATGAATAGCAACAATTGCAACAATTCTATACTCATCAGTGTGGGTATTTAAGAGAGTTGTTTAAACTATCAGTTTAGGTTTGAGAACTATAACATATGAGGGTTTTACACTATAGTTTTTTACTATAACATGTGAAAGTTTTACACTATTCATATTTCAAACCATTAGTTTGAACTACTCTTTCAAATACCCTATATGACTGATTGCAGTCAACGGAGCATACAAATTAAGACAATGTGTTTAATTTCTTAGTCCATTATCAATGAATTGTAGAACACACTTTTAAGTCTTGCTATAGGATTCCGCTAATAAAATTAGCCGTTGTTCATATAAACTTAATATAGAATTATAGTTTATATATATATATATATATATATATATATATATATATATGCGTGCGTGAAAAAAACGTTATGCAATCCAGAAATTTACACGAGGACAAAAATGTGTGTATAAACAAACACATTTATAATATTATAAATTTTGATGCAAAAGGTTTCTATATTATAATTAACTTACAGATTTAGATATCCGAGCAGCCTATTTTCTCTCTCCCTTTATAGTATGACATTTTGAAGGTATATGAAATTTTACTTACAAAGCGATCCAACAGGTTTCCAATCAAAGAAGAACTTTGAAGGTTCATTTTTCAAAAACGAAAATAACATTAATAAAAAAAGACCCTAAAGAAGAGTTAGATATAAAAGAAGGGTCATTTTTGTTTCCGTCCGCCAGGCAAAGATAAAATTAAGAAGTCAATGATGGATCATTATTTAAGATAATTTTATTACTAAAAAAAGATCTTGGATTTGTTATTTAAAATAGAAATATGGAGCACTGGGAAATTCAATATTAAATCAAATACACATGATCATGGACTGCCCTTTAATGAAAAAGAATAACATTTCAAAAATAGCAAGGATATATATATATATATGTATATATAGATATACACACATATGTATATATATGCACATATTACTTTATTTTGATTTTTTCAAAAAAAAGACGAAAATAGGGGAACCACTTTTCTTTAGATCTCATAGAGACAGACAAATATTTAAACGCCTAGATTACCTGAAAAAAAAAAGACTAATCGTTTGTTTGTATATGAGATCCATAATAAAAAAGAACAAATTAATCAAAGAAAACAAATAATTACAAATAATTAACGGGCCACAAAAAAGCTTAATTTCACACTGAAACAAACAAAAGTTTTTCGGAAAAAAAAAACCTATAAAAAAAGAAGCTCGAATTTGCCAAATAAGAAAAGATGAAATGACCAATTTTTTAAACCACTCCATGGAAAGCTGGAACACACGCACACACAATAATCAAATTATTATACATGAATATATATACATATATATATATATATATATCATAATATACAAGCAAAAAAGAACAAATTTTGAACAGATCCAAGATATATCAAAAGGGAAAAATTATATAGAAATATATATGGGTTTGGTTACTAATATTTTACCTAGGGCTGCTACAGAACTCATAGAGCTTGCCACGGTTTGAGAAGATGATAAGAGCGACCTCAGCATCACAGAGAACAGAAAGCTCATAGGCTTTCTTTAGAAGCCCATTTCTCCTCTTCGCAAACGTCACTTGCCTGTTTATTTTGTTCTCTATCCTCTTCAGCTCCACTCTTCCTCTCCCCATATTTTCTTTTTTCCTATAATATATAATTACTACTAATTTTTTTTCTCCTTAATTATATAAATATTTGTTCTTTTTTCTTCTTCTTCTTCTTCTCCTTCTCCTGATCCTCCTTTTTTCTGGGTCAGAACCAAACTATAACCAAATCTATGAAACGCAACACAAAGTTGGATCACTGATCCCAAACTCACTGAGAAACCCTAGAGAGAGAGAGAGAGGGGCAAAGAAGAGAAAGCAAGATGAAGGAGAGGTTTTAATGGGCTTCTTTGGATTCTCTTTTCGCCTTTGGATTTTAACCTTAGGTTTTGCAGAAATCTGAGACCTTTAGAAATAAATGGAAAACAAAAATGAGAGCTTTTTCTTTCTTTTTTTTTTTTTAGGGTTTGGTGTTCTTCCCACTTTTGTGTAAAACTTCTTTTGCAATTGCAAGCCTCTTGTCGTTCCTTATTTGTCAAAGAACCGTCACCACCACGCGCGTCCAGAGAGCGTGTTTGGAGAAGGGAAAAAAAGAAAAAGAATATTTCGCAAGTTATCGATGATCTTGTTGTTTGACTTATCGTGATGCCACGCTCTAAAAACGGCTCGTGAGGATGTGAGCTGTGATTTTCTGTGGTTTAATTAAGCATCAGAACGTCGTCACCAACCTTAAAACGGATCTCCACGTGTCGGTAATTCGATGAATTTGGGAATTTTTCGTAAAAATTTTTCTCAAGTCTTTCTTATAGTTCAAAATAAGGAAAATAAAAGAAAAAAGGAAAAAAAAATTGTGTGACTAACAGAGATTAATTTACCAAAACCTGCAAAACTTTGGCATAAGATTAGTGTTTAATTACAATTAGCTAATCCACAACGGGTACTCGGTACTATAATTTATGAATTTGGAAGGAGGAAAAAAGGGTAACATTTTAAGGCATAGTTCATAAGTAACATCCCACAAAGTTCTGAGCTACAAAGATAGAAATTTATGCAAGTGCATGGCCTAAATAAAGCAACTTTCTTATTAATTGGTTACAAAGATTTACGATTGGATCCCTATGAAAATGATATATTATGATAGCGTTTAAACAATGACATTATATATGTATGTGTGTGTATATTCGGAGCTAAGAAAGTGAAAAGTTATGCAGAAGAGTAAGAAAGGAATATTTATGGAAAAAAGAGGAAACAACATATTTTTGACAAGCGAATTTGATAACAAACGACGTATATTTGGCAAATTAAAGCTGGCATTCCATTGTTTGGAAATTGGAATAAGATTAAGTGTTGAACTTGAATCCCTTTTGTATAGCCAAAAAGAAAAAGAATAATATTGTTGTCACAGACTCTTTAAATTAAGCATAGTCATTAGTTTAGTTGAAAGTTTACTTCTTTAAAGCGCATGCATATAAAATGAACCTAGTGCCACTTTTACGGGTTTTATTTTTGTGTTTCTTAATTCATGTCCCTTTTTTATGACGTTCCATTGATAAAATGCCATGTCAACTATAATACCATATCGAATAAAAAAATCATCACAATCATTAAAATATCATATATTTTAAAATATTTTAATTAACTGGCATGATATTAGTGGAGAACTAGAAAGCAAGGAAAGTAATAAGGGGAAAAAAAAAACACATGTGAGCTGCTTTTACTACATGTCTCACTTTTCTTTCAATTTGAATTCCACGTGTGTGCTATTTACTTTCATCTCAAATTTATACATGGGCATGTCTCATGAAAAAAGAAGGAAAGAGAAAAGGCACTTCAATGAATTCAAAGTCATTTAATTTTTTAGGTTGATAATTAAATCACATTCATTATTGCATTATATGTGTATCTCCTTGATCTTTTTCTTTTAGGAAATAGCATTTCCCTTTAGCACAGCCCATGTTATTGGCCCGTCAATTCGTTTGAGTTTCATTCTTGCTTATGTACTCCCTAGGCGCGATACTTAATGCGTTAGCTACAACAATGCATGGGTCAATACGCACAGCTAGGGGTGGCAAAACGGGTTGACGGGTCGGGTTGGAGTTAATTTTTACAAAAATTAGGTCGACACTAACCCGACCCGTGACACGAATGGGTTGAGAATTCTTAACCCGAATATAACCCGTTTTGACACAGGTTGACACGAACACGACCCGTGTCAACCCGTTTCTTATGCACAGTGTTAAAAAATAATGACCCGCAACCCGTTTTTGACCCATAACCCGATTGTGACCCACAACCCGCTTATAACGCGCTTACATTAATATATATAATATTAAAAAAAACATAAAATTAGAAGAGTTTTATACCACTTCAATAAGAAGATGAGTGATAAGAGAGGTAGAGTTTAATCTTTAAGGGCTTATATTATATATGAAATAATATTAATTTTTTTAAAGTTAATTAATTAAATACGGGTCAGAAACGGATCATTTTCGTGTCAGACGGGTTGACCCGAACACGACCTGTTTTTTGACGGATCAGTTTCGGGTCGACACTAAAATGATCTGTGGTCAAAATTTTCAACACTAACAGCAAAAAATCGTGTCGAATTCGTGTCATGTCATCGTGTCGCAACCCTTGTTGCCTTCCCTACGCACAGCATAGAAAATGGAATCCAAATGCAATTTGCAAGGATTAACATTGAATTAAATGAAATTCCAAAAACAATAATTTTGACTTTTTTATCTAATCTTCACGACATATCATTTTAGTACAAATAATAATTACTAAAAATCATAATAATGTATTTTTATACTACTCATGGTAATTATAATAATTATTTATTGCAATTACTGACGTAATAGTGACATAAAAATAATCACAACTAATTAATACTATTTTATAAAAAATACCTTTTATTGGTGCAATAAAAAAATAATCCAATCCTCAAACATAAGGCATCTAGGCAAGTAATATATACTAGCTTCATAACTCTCCTTAATTGTATTATTTTTCCGCTTATATGGAGAAAAGCTATTGTTCTTCAGCTATTCCCAATACAAAAAAGCCAATGTCTTCTAGCCAAAGTTTTATGATGATATTCTAAAAATTTAATCCACATTAGAATAGACCCTGATAATTTTATGGTCCTTTTAAGTTTTTTTTTACCTCAAATTACACACTGTACACATTATCCTAGTGTAGTAAGTGGCCAAAATTTAGAAAGGTCAAAAAAAAAAAAAAAAACCCACTTGTATTCTTGAATGAGTGAACCATTCAAAAGAATTTATATGACCAAAGGAATAAAAGGATGGACATTGAAATAGGAAATTTGGTCAATTTAGATCATGTCAAATACAATTACCAAAGAAGGCAAGTTTAAATGGAGAAGCATCCTATTCCAAAACAAGAATAGATAGGTGATTTTCTCTTCAAGTTTCATTAAGAATTGTACATCAACCACTGCCACACACCATATGGGAAACGCAAGGCATATTTCGGTCGCCACAAAGTGATAGGGTGAAAGAAAGAATCGTTTTTGTTTTTTTTTTGTTTTTTTTTTTTTTTTTTTTGTTTTTTAGTGCGTCGAAAAAGAAATGGGTAATTTTTAATTTGTACCATGTATTTGATCCCAATCCATATATTTGTAAGAGATTACCATTGAATTTTAATTTAATATCAAATTTATACATTTTTATAAGTCAAAATTTGACCATCGAATCCACAATTTAACTTTTGTACCTTATAAATGATTTGTACCTAATAATGAATCAGGAGTATTGTTTAAAAAGAATAAAGAAAAAAGTTATGAAAATTGTATTTTTAAACTGAATTGAAACGTGCAACTTGTCAATTAAAGTAAGGTTATCAATTCAGAGGTCAAATCAACAATTGACCTAGAAAATATAAAAATTTGATATAAAACATTCAAAATATAAGGTTTAAAAAACCCAAAAATATAGGGTAAAAAAATGTCAATATCTTAAGAGAAATAATCTAAAAATAATTTTTTTATAATTTATATAAAAAAACTCAAAAGATGGGACATCGAGATAATACAACCATAGAAAGAAAAATAAGAAATAATAAAATAGAAAATGTTTTTGCAATAATGACTCCACGACAATGCATATTTTTAAAGAGTTTGATCTATCTTTTATTTGATAAATTTATTCAAAACTAGTGTAAAACCTCCAATGTTATAATGTAAAATAAAAAATAATATAAATTTTTTATATTACAATTTTTACTGTTTAAATCATTTGTCAAAACACCTCATTAATTAAAATTATTTTTACCTGCAAAAGTTAAATATTTATTGATAAATTATTATTTCTTTAGGCGAGAAATTGCCAGAATAAAAAGGGGCATGATTGAATAGTTTTCACTTTTCTCCCCACAGCCCCAAGGTCAAAGGTAGAATCTAGTAGATAAACACGTGTTTCAATGGGAACTCCGTCTCTTTCTACTGAGCACGTGTCGGCTCTTGATTGGGTCTTGATTTATAGTGCTCCAGGTGTAATATTATGGAACCATTGGCCAGCCAAAACGTACACTCGGCCATGGCCGCCTAAAATATAGGAGTTGATTTTCTCTAACCCTATCACGTGTTGTGACGTGACAGCGGAAGCACGGACCCCACAAGATATCTGCGGTGATCTTGTCTTTCGGATTTGAACTCATGCGCGCTAAAAGCATTGATCTCCTTGGCCTCACTCAAGTCTCCACAATAATGCGCAGGCGAGGTAGTGCTTTTACTAGTTTGCCCTTTTTCATTTTGCTTGTTGGGCTAACCGGTAAAAAAAAAAGAGCAAAAATTGAACCAAATAGTATAATTTTAATTCTTAACGTAAGTAAATAATATATTTTTAAAAATATTTAAGTACATAAAATTTTTAAAATTTGATATTATTTTTAAATATTTGAATTTTAATTATCCTACATTCTTTTTTATCTTCTTCTTTTTCTTTTTTTTTTAATTTTTTCTTTCCCTTATTGTTCTCTCTTTACTACTTTGTGTTCTCTTTATATCATTATGTACAAAAATAAATTTCATTTTGATTTAAGTAGGCTATTTACTAAACACTACATTTTGGTCTATTTATTTTTATTCTTAATTGATAACAGCCTAGTTTCCTCTTTACTTTGATGGCAATAAGTTCGAACTCAAAAAATAAGACTCAAATCTTTAGTCTAATTTTAGTGTCTTAAATAGCATTTAACCAATAACATCATGAAACATCATTAAAGAATTTAAAAATAATATTTAATTGACTTTTATATTGTTTTCATTAAATAAGTATTATATAGAGTGATTGAGAATCAAGTTCTAATACTAAAGTTCTAAATACTACAGTGTAAAGGTTTTAGGGCCCATTTAGGATAGCTTGTGCTTTTGTTTTAAACAGTATAAGAAGAAGATAGCAAAAACAAGAGCTTTTTAATTAGTGTTTTGGATAGTTTATGGAAAAGTGCTTTTAATATTAAAAAGGCTTTAAACTCATTTAGTTAAATACGTCAAAAGCTCTTTACATTGTTATAAAAAGTAATATAACATAAAGATATAAACGGAATTTCTAATTTGATATTCATAAATATAAGGTTAAAAGGTAAAAACGAAGAAAAAAAAGCTTTTCATACTTTTTTATATGCACCAAAAAGTTGGCTTGTTTTAAAAATATTTATAAAAGCCAAAAGCTTAAATAGTTTGTCTATCCAAATAGGTCCAAAAACAGCTTTTTCATTTGAATAAGCCAAAAAGCAACTTATTTTAAACCATTTCAAATGGGACTTCACATACTACAATATAAAGCATAAGTATGCTTAAATGTAAAGCTTTCATATGCTACATTGTCTAAGTTCCAATTTTAAGTTTTAACTTGGTTATTAAACACTAATAACATGATTGGTTAGACACCATTTAAAACACCAAAAATTAAAAAGAGCATTATAATCTTCAAAAATGATTTCAAACACTGTAGCAGATGAGTGTGAGAGCTTTACACTATGGCATACTTTTGCTCTATATTGTAGCATATGGGAGCTTTATAATGTAGACAACTCAAACTTATTAGTTTAAACTGATTTGCTAAACACAAGGTGAGTTTAGATGATATTATTATTGTTGCATATTTTTGTTAGTATTTATGTTAACTCAAATCTAATTTTTATTGACTTCAAATTTAAAAATATAAAATGTAGTATTACTGATGTACAAGGCTATTTGGGAACCAAATTGAAACTTGAACTTGAAACTTATACATTGTAGCATGTGAGAGTTTTACATTGTAGTATACTTTGACTTTCCACTGTAGCATATGAGAGGTTTACACTGTAACAATTGAAACTTTAAGGTTAAAATTTGATTCACAAACACTCTAGGTATTTTCAAATTTTTACATTTTTAATAGCTTAAAAAATATAAAATTATTAAAAAGAAGTCACAAGAAATATTAAAAAAAACTTTTAGGAAGTCACTTGCACTGTTCTTATTTCAGTCTAAAAATTACACTCAATAAGACTTATTAATCTTTTGTTTGACAGCTATGGTTGGAACCGTGATTAAAACCAATATTGGTTTTAAACACTGTAACTATTGAGAGCTTTACATTATCATTATATTTTTTTTATACATTATATTATAAGTGTGAAGAGCTTGTTACTGTGACGTTGGTTTTAACCGTGTGTGTCAAACAAGCTTTAAATGTGATCAGGACTGAAGAGGACAACTATACAAGGTCAAGTTTGGCTTCCTTTTGTAAAACGCTTTGGTCTAGTTTGTCTTCTTCCCACACCGTCAAAGACGGTTCGATTTGACCTAACAAACAATGAGACCAAACAAGAACGTATAGGGTACGCCCCTTCCCCCGTGAACCATGCTAAAGATTTGAAGTTTACTTTGAAGTGTCAATTTGGACACCATCAAATCTTAAAAATTGGTGGAAACATACCAATAGTATTTCTGACTCCATAAACAAGCATGCCAATTATAAGTCCATATCAAAGCATAGTGTTCCACTTCCATTCCAAGTTTCTAACCACAAAAGCTGCTATCCTTTTGGCAAAAAAAGTGGACTTAGTCAAGAGGAATGAGTCAGCATCCCTTGTCTCTTCCCAATATCTCTACGTCAGTATATATTGGAACGTCATCTCAATGAAATTCATCTTGTCTCCACTTTTTAAGATGCAAAGTCCCCACTTTTTATGCTCTTTCTCACTCACACATGACGGATTGATCTTCAAAATCAATAGTGGGTTTCTTAACTCAAATATAGATACGTTGCTGCAAAACTCCTAGTTAAGTTTCCAATTAATCACACAAAACTCTTGCAAGTAAAAAATATCTCAAGATTTGAAGACGAACCCAATTCAGGACCGTCTTTTTTGTTTCCATATTTATCACCACTAACATTTTTCTTTCACGCATATAGAAATGCTATTTAGTGCCACTGATGATTGCATCACCATATGTAGTAATTTTATTAACATAGTGGGATTTATTTTATTTTATTTTTTACTATGCCGGGGTTTCTATTTTGCCCAAGTTACTTTTCACTTTTTTGTTTTGTTTACAATGCTCTGCAAACTTTTTGTGTGCATCTCAAGCATTCCACCATCGATGAAAAGCATATTTGCTATGCTAACCTGGCCTCCATTCAATAAGCTACTTCCAAGGGAAAATTTTCCAAATACACTAGTTACTTTTGAGCTGTTATTGCCATATTTGGATTGAAAAAAAAAAAAAGTGAAGGTACATCCTAAAGGTCCACCTATTGAACTTCAAGCCTAATATCAACTCCCAATTCTTTTTAAAGTAATCTTTTAGCATAAATCTACACATAAGCATAACAAGAAGGAACATTCTTTGGCAAAAGTAACACACTATCTAGGATCTGAAAAGTTGGGCAATATGCATTACAATAATATTAAGCCAATTTATGGCAAAAGCATCACCATGGAGTAATTTGACCGCTTTGAGATGGCAATTATTCCATAGAAGTGGACACCCGATAAGCATTTGAGATCTTTTGGCACGTGGTAAGTTCTAGCAGGATTATTGTGTGCCTAATTTTAGAGATTTATAGTCCTTGTGGAAATTCTTGATTCACTGCCTTATTTCTAGGAAGCAATTGCTAAGATTTAGTTCATTTTTATTTCCTAGAATAAAAAGATTTAAATACTGATTTACCCAATCCTCTCAATTGTTAATTTCCAATTTTGCCTTTAGTAAAGCGTTATTTTTATTTCCTTGATTTGAGGAAGAGGTTCTCTTCTTCCCTTCTATTTACTCGTGTAATTTGCTATTCAGAAAAATAATGAGAATTACTCAATTTCAATCTCAAAATTCCATGTTGTACCAAAGCCCTCTCTGAACCACATTAACATTTTTTTTCTTGATGACCAAATACGGCATGACCATGGAAAATCAAAACTCATCCTCATCTAAAGTTACTTCGGATTCTGAACCTTCTGTTCCCAGCACTCATGTCGTTGCAGAGAGTGTTTCTCTTCCCATTACAGGGCACAAATTGAATGGGAATAATTACCTTCAATGGTCGTAGTTCGTCATGATATACATCAATAGAAAAGGGAAGGATGAATATCTTACAAGCGAAGCCATTCCTCTCAGGTAGGAGATCCCAAATTTAAACTCTAAAAAATAGAGAATAATATGGTCATGTCATGGTTGGTCAATTCTACGACCAACGAGATAGGTGAAAATTTTTTGCCCCATAGCACGACTCTAGAAATATAGGATACTGCAAAAGAATTCTATTTGAGCAAAGAGAAAACCTCAGCAAATTTTGAGATAGAGACAACACTCCATGATCTTCGACAAGGAGATTTTTCTATCACACAATTCTACAATATTCTCACTCATCACTGGTAGCAACTAGACATATTTGAAGACCACAAATGGGATAATGCCAAGAAGTTCAGAGATTTTGTGGAAAAGAAGAGAATTTTTAAGTTCTTGATGGGACTCAAAAAGAACTTAGATGAGGAGCAAGGAAGGATACTAAGGACAAAAACTTTACCGAGCAACCGAGAAGTCTTTTTTGAGGGGCGCAGAGAAGAGAGTAGGAAGAAAGTGATGTTGGGAGAATCATCTATTGCTCCTACCACAGATAATTCATCTGCCCTAACAGCCCAAGGAGTCCAAACGCCAGCAATGACAATCAATCAAAGAAAAGGAGACCACGGTGAGATCACTGTCGAAATCCAGGCCATGCCCATAAGACATGTTGGAAGATACACGGCAAAGCTGCAGATTTTAAGTCTTCAGGACTTGCTCTTGATAAAGAAATCCATAGAAAACATGTTGGGAAAGAACCCCTGCCTCCATAGAATCCAGTCTTTTCAAAAGATGTTCTCACAATAAGTATCCATTTAGAGTATCATCGGAACAGGATCTTTGGTACACAAAGGTAATTAGTTGAGTGCTCTCACAGTTAATTTTGAAAACAAGGGCCTATGGATAGTTGATTCTAGTGTGTTTGATCACATGACTAGAGATGCCTCACTGTTTCACCATCACAATCCGTGCAAAGAAGGTCTTACTGTAAAAATAGCTGATGGGTCTCTTTCCAAAGTGGCTGGAACATGTTCTATTGTTCTCACAAAGATCCTCACATTAAATTTAGTACTTCATGTTCCCAACCTAAACCGCAACCTTTTGTCAGTATGTAAACTCTCTGAAGGACTAAACTGCATTGCTAAATTCTTCTCGAATTTGTGTGAATTTCAGGTTTTGGATTTGGGGAGGACGATTGGCAATGCTAAGATGTGCTCAGGCCTTTATCTTCTCAAAGTTGATAAACCTCCTAGAAGACAAACTCACAATGCAGTATGTGTTGAGCCCAACAGTCAATCAAATAAAAGCTTAATTTCTGTTGAAAATTTCGATAAGGATAATGCAGTCATGTTATGGCACTATCGTCTTGGTCATCCTAATTTTTTGTATCTTCAAAAATTGTTTCCATCTTTATTTATGAATAAAAGTATGAGATTGTTACAACGTGAGGTGTGTCAATTTTCAAAGCATGTTTGTAATTTTTACCACATTAAACCATACAAAGCATCTCATCTTTTTTCTATGATTCATAATGATATGTAGGGGGTCATCTAGAATAAAAAATGTCATTAGGACTAGGTGGTTTGTGTCTATTGTTGAAGATCACACTAGAATTAGATGGTTGTTTCTCATGAAAGAAAAATTTGAGGTCGCTCAAATTTTTAAAAGGATCAATACTATGGTTCAAACACAATTCCAAACTAAAATACAAGTATTGAAAACTGATAATGCAAGAGAATATTTTGAAACAATTCTAGGTGATTATCTTGGGAGCTAGGGCATTGTTAATCAAAGTTCCAGCGTTGATACGCCCTAGCAACATAGGGTGGCAGAAAGAAAAAATAGACATATTCTTAAGGTTGCCCATTTACTTCTGTTCACCACACATGTTCCAAAATTTTTCTAGGGTGAGGCAGTCTTAACAGCTACTTATTTAATAAACAAAATGTCT
Organism: Artocarpus hirsutus; assembly: GCA_946598075.1. Classification (NCBI taxonomy): domain Eukaryota; kingdom Viridiplantae; phylum Streptophyta; class Magnoliopsida; order Rosales; family Moraceae; genus Artocarpus; species Artocarpus hirsutus. The sequence continues at coordinate 15,073 of CAMOHE010047388.1, forward strand.
TCTCGAGTCTTCAAGTTTCAAACATCTTACCATGTTCTTCAATTTTTTCCTAGTAGTCGTGTCTCATCCACTATTCCCTTGAAGTATTTGCCTGTTTAGTGTTTGTTCATATTCATGTCCAACACCACAGCAAACTTGATCCTAAGGCTCTCAAATGCATATTTATAGGGCACTCCTCAAATGAGAGAACTTGACTGCTGAGCCGTATGAGGTTGGAAATCTATCGATAAGCTCCAATTAAATGCTATTCTCCAATCACTCGAAAATTTCATTGTCTGAACATAATCCTTTTATCCTAAGACTGGTATTCAGGGGAAAATTTTCACTCAATAATATCAGCTTTGGGACATTGATGTCTTAGATTCGTCTTATAGTCATGATACACCTCCAACCAGGTCACATCAACCATCCCAAATAGATATAGACAAAGATGTTCACCCTGAATTTGACACCCAAATAAAATACAAAACCCCTCAGCGTTCCATTCCCACACAGCCTATGGAAACTAGTCAGTTACGCGTCTATAATAGGAGGAACAAGACTCAAGAAGGGAAAGAACTGTTGCCAACCGATCATAATCATGAGTTCAACCTGGTTCTGGAACCACAAAATTCACCAAGTAATATTAGTCCCGACTCTGCTCCCAGTAATCTACCTAACGAAGATCTTGACAGACCTATCACCTTGAGAAAACGCACACGATCATGTACTAATCATCCTCTTTATAATTTTATCTTGTATAGGACATCATCACCCAGTTATCGTGCTTTTATTAGGAATATTGACAGAATACAGGTTTTCAATTCAATTCACGAAGCTCTTCATATACCGGAATGGAAAGAGGCTATTTTGGAAGAAATTCAAGCTCTAGAAAACAATAGAACATAGGTGATATCTGAGCTGCTACCGGGAAAACATCCTGTAGGCTGCAAGTGAATTTTCACTATCAAACATAATTCAGATGGAAGTGTCAACAGATTTAAAACTAGTCTTGTGGCTAAAGGATTCACACAATCCTATGGGATTGATTACTAGGAGACTTTTGCACCTATAGCCAAACTCAATACTATTTGGGTATTGCTCTCACTAACTTCCAATCTTAACTGGCCTCTCTATCAATTGGATATGAAGATCACATTTTTTAATGGTGATCTTAAAGAGGAAGTATACATGGAGTTCCCTCATGGATTTGATACTCCAGCCAATAACAACAAAGTCTGCAAACTCAAGAAGTCCTCGTATGGACTCAAACAGTCATCGAGAGCATGGTTTGACAGGTTCACCAAGGAAGTAAAGAAGTTTGGGCATGATCAATGTCAGACAGACCACACCATGTTTGTCAAACACTCACCTTCAGGAAAGAAAGCAATACTTATTGCATATGTTGATGACATCATCTTGACCGAAGATCATGATAAAGACCTTCTTAAACTCAAAAGCTTTCTAGCCAAAGAGTTTAAGATCAAAGATTTGGGTAATCTCAAATGCTTCATTGGCATGGAAGTAGCATGGTCCAAAAAAGGTATTTCATTTTCTCAGCAGAAGTATGTGCCAGATCTCTTGAAAGAAGCAGGAATGCTCAAATGTAAGCCAGTTGACACTCTTATGGACTCCATTACGAAATTGGGAAGTAAAGACAATAATGCACCTATTGACAAAGGGAGATATCAAAGATAGGTCGGGAAACTCATTTATCTGTCTTATACCAGGCCAGATTTTAGTTTTGCCGTAAGTGTGGTGAGTTAATTCATGAATAGTCCAAAAAAAGAGCACATGAAGGCAGCATATAGGATTCTGAGATACTTGAAAATGACACCAGGTCAAGGACCGTTCTTCTAGAAGACAGCAAACAACAAGGTTGGTATATTTACTGATGCTGATTGGGCAGGATCTATAACTGAAAGACAATCAACCTCAGGATACAACACTTATGTCTGGGGTAATTTGGTTACTTGGTGGTGCAAAAAGCAATTAGTAGTAATGTCATACAGTAGTACTGAAGTAGAATTCAGGGCCTTTACGCACGACATTTGTGAGTGAATTTGGTTGAAAAGAGTACTTTATGAGCAAGGAGTTCCTATCTCAGGGTCCATGAAGGTGTTTTGTCATAATCAGTCAGCAATTAGCATAGCCTAGAATCCAACATGTGGAGATTGATTGATATATTGTCAAAGAAAAGATAGAAAACAACACCATTTCACTTCTATATATCTTGACCAGCCAACAAACAACAGACATCCTGACTAAAAGCCTTGCAAGGAAGACGTTTGAGGATCTTAGTTCCAAGCTGGGCTTACTCAACATCTACAACCCTAGCTTGAGGGGGAGTGTGGAAATTTGTGATTCACTGCCTTATTTCTATGAATTAATTGCTAAGATTTTTTATTTTGTTTCCTAGAATAAAAGGATTTGGGTACTAATTTACCCAATCCTCTCAATTGTTAATTTCTAATTCTGGCTTTGCTAAATTAGCATTATTTTTATTTTCTTAATTTGAAGAAAAGGTTCTCTTCTTCCTCTCTATTTAGTCATGCAATTTGCTATTCAGAAAATAAAGAGAATTACTCAATTTCATTCCCAAAATTCCAGAGTCCTTATTCAGGCTGAATATATAGGAAAAGAAAACGATACATAATAAAACCAAACCGCATAAAAGTATTGTTCCAAGTACAATTATAATGGCAAAACATAAATAGATGTGAATGAACATAACAATAACCAAGAAGAGTATGTTGTAGCCTCTTTGGTACCGTAAGCAGTCTATGAACTTATTTGTCCTATAAAAGGGGTCCAAAGTGGACCATTTGATTCTAAAAGCTAGTAACATAAACGTCTCAAATGAAGCACAAAATGAAAAAAGATAGAGAAAAATGATGATCAAAGAGATGAATTAGAGCACTCAGGGCAGGAAAAATGACCTCTGCCTTGACAATTTGTGCATGACGTAGATCTTTGTTTTGAGCTATCCACTAGATTCAAACCAAATGGTGAGCCTTCTCTGATCAATCCAGCCCCTTTGCATTTTTTGCATGCTATCATCCTCAGATTCCCACATCTCTTGCACATACCAAGAGAACTGAGCAAAGGGTCATATGTAAATAGCACAAAATTAGTGGATTAGTATGTAGATTCAAAAATATGTTTTGAGGGAAAGGAATAATTTTTGTTTCCTGAAGAGACGAGGAAATTTAGATTCAAAGACCAGTCTGCCCTGATTAAGTAAGAAATGCACAATTACCAATATAGATGAAATCCAAAGAGCAATTAGTGGAATATGTTATCAATAAAATCTGAATAAGAAATGGAATCACCATAAAAGAAACAAAAACCAAAGTTAGATGAGACCTTTCAATTCAATAAAAATGATCATTTACGTTTTTTTTTCATTTGTTGCTCAAATTGTCCACGTCATTCCAGAACGCGTTTCTGACGTGGCACGGATTAATGACACGGCAGATATCTGAATTTAGTCCAAAGTTAGTTGTTGACCACTCAGATTAATTCAGTTTTATTTTTTTTTATTTTTTTAATTATATATATATATATGTTGAAATGGGATTATTAAGATCACTTTTCAAAAAATAATTAAAAAAAGGATTTTTATAAGCTTCTCAAAATTGCCTTGTGATATACGAGGTTTCATTTCCTTAGTCGTTTGATTCTCTCTCTTCTAAGCTTCTGAAATGTGAATCTTCTCTATTCTTCTTCTTATTCAACTTAAAGCTAATAGGTATTTCATTTTGTTTAATCAAAATTTCAATGTCAAATTCAAGAACAGAACTCATGTTTAATTTTCTTTCTTCGAGTCTTCTAATTGGCCAACTAAAACAATAATATATTAACTGAAACATAAAAGGATCAACTTTTAAAAAAAGAAGAAGAAGAAGAAGAGAAAAACCTGCGCTGAGAAGCGGAGATGAAGGCGTCGACTCTGGGGGCGGCAATGGTGGCGCAGAGGAGGAAAGTGCCGACTCCGAAACCTGCCAGCTCGCTTGCCGTTATGTTCTCCATTGCTCCTCCCTCTTCTCTTCCGCTTTGCCTGTGCTGGATGGTGGATACTCTGAATTTGGAACTCATCTTATCCGTAATTGAGAAAGCTTTTGTTGTGAGAACTGTAAAAAAGTTTTGTGAGAAGACTTCCAAAACGGCCTATTAGCTCAGCTGGTTAGAGCGTCGTGCTAATAACGCGAAGGTCGCAGGTTCGAGACCTGCATGGGCCATTCTCAGTGTCCTGTCGTTTTTCTTTTTTCACATGCGTTCTCGTAATTTGGTTAGTATTTGCATACCTTGTCGTTTCTCATTTTGTTATCTTCATTTTTTTTTAAAACAATTTGTTCTCATTTTTTTGTAATCTTTTTTTTTTTTGCCCTTTTGCAATTTGTCCCCCATTTTTTTATCTCGTGGTCCCTTAGTACAATTTTTTAAAAAAATTTATTTTTCAAAACAAAGTTATTTTCACTTATTTGAAAACACTACCAAACGATTCCTTTGTTTTTGTTTTTTATATTTTTTTTTGGTCTCTTTCTTTTTATTGTGACCTTTTACATCCTTGTCTTATTCAATTCGGTGTTGTGATTGTAAATATAGTATAATGGTAACTCTACACATGACAGGTGGAATTTCAAATCTCCTGACTTCAACTATTAAAAAGGAACAAAAAAAAAAAAAAAAAATCCCCGAAAAAATGGTGTTTTCTTCACTTGTTATCATTGTCTTATTCTATTTAGTGTACTTGTAAATTTTCCCTTAGTTTCCTGTCATTTACCTTTCTAGATTCTTGTCGTACTAAACTCTATGTTATGTTTTTATTCCATTAAATTCCATTTTCATCGTTGTTTCACATTTCCTTTGTGTTATCTTTATCCAATTTCTGGATTCTTGTCGCACTAAATTCTATAACTCATTGTCGTTTATCGTTGATATGGTTTTCGAATTTCAATTCTCTCTTACTCATTATTTTGTTTACATGTCATTTCAGTTATCGTTTTCACTTAGTTGGCGTTTTCTTTTAACTCTCCTCTACCTTCTTCCTTGTTTTCCTGATGCACTTTTGGTATGGCATGGGTCCATGGAATTTTGGTTTCATCATCGTCCTGCATTTCTTTGTCGTTTCCCCTTATTTATTTATTTATTTTTTTATGGTCATAAGTTGTCGTCGTTCTTCATTTGGTTGTCGTTTTATCTTCCTCATGTTGTTTTGTTATTATCAGTGCCTTATTTTTTTAAGTTATTTTTTGAATTTAATGTATTAATTCCATGTCGTCTTTAATTTTATTGCTTTTCTTTTTATTTGGTTGTTCTTTCAATTTTATTTCAATTTAATATATTGTCGTTTTTCATTATTGTCGATGGAAGTTTCTTGGTCCCTTCTTTTTTGTCGTCGTTTTTTATTACTGTCGTTTTCTCGACATTCCTTTCGTGTTGTGACTTTCTCCATTATTATTGTATTATATTCAACGTCGTCTTTCGTCTTGTTACTGTTTTATCTTTTTCGTCGTTGTCTTAACGTTCTTGTCGTGTTCTGTTAAGTTTCATCGGCGTGGTTTCCCGTTTTGCTGTCGTTTACTTATTCGTCATTTTCTTATCATTCTTGTCGTATGCTGTTTATCGCTTTTCTATTCCTTTCACGTTGTATGCTTTTGGTTATTGTCGTTGTTCCGTCTTTTTTAAGCGGCAATTTGACCTCGAATTTATATGGTTGCGTCGTTGTTCAAATTCGTTAATATTGAAACCCAAATATGATTTTTTTTTTCTCTTCTTTTTTTAACTCTAGGGTACAAGTTATATATTTTAGTTTTATGACTTGTTAATTAACTATTTTCTGATAAAAAAATAATATCAAAAACCAAAATACGCTATCAAACTAAAGAGAACGAGGGAAAGAACAGAATAAAAAAAAAAAGGAGAGACAATTCACTTTCTATTATTTTTTTTCCTTTCAACTGGTAAAAATGTATGTCCATACAAATTACAACCTTTGTTTATAGTATTAATTAGGGAAAGTTAGTATTTATTACACACTTACCCTATTTGATAGTATGTAAGTTTTTTGATTCGGGTGATTATAACTTTTATTTATATGGAGCACCATCCATGATGCTTTTTATTAGTGAATTACCTCTCTTTGTTAATAATCCTTGGATATATGCATAGTGTCAGAGCACATTAAATCCCTGTTGTCTCTCCTTCTTTATCTTATTTTTTAATTTAATTTTCTATATGTAGGCCAAGTATAACAAGTGAAGTTAATTGAAAAACACATAAATTACACAAGTTAAAATGAATATTAGAAGAGAAATTATGGGGAGCTAATGCTTGAAAATAATAGAGAGAGATAATGACATCTAAATAAAAGGTCATGTGTGTAGATTATACAATGTCAACTTTTGGCATCTACACATAATCCATCCATAACATTTTTTTTTTATGTGTGTGCGTGTGTGTATATTCTAAAACTTGTTTTCTAACCGGTGTGGGAAGTGGCAGGTAGGTAACGTTTTATTTAACAATGTTGTACATGCGTGACCACACACGTCGAAGCAGAATCATTATAACAAAGTAATCTAGCTAATGGTCCACTTTGCAATACCCCATTTAATTATCCGATGAAATAGAAATCAATATAGTTTCCTATATTAAAAATAAGCGTAAAAGTAAGCTAATCAAAGAATGACTATTAACAACGAAGTACTTCAATGCATGGCACATGCACGCAACGACAGCTTTGAGAATAAATATATTATACTCATAAAAATAGACAAATTGTTTAGTTGAAATATAAGAATCTAACAAAATTAAAGTAAGTTAAGAGACGAAGATACAAAAGTCTAGTTACTATAACGTTTAGCTAATGATATGTGTATTTATGACCCAAATGTGTTGTCCTACAAAAAATTGGTCTCCGGCCTTAATTCAGTATATATCTACTAAGCAGCGTACGTGCTTAAAAGTATAGAACGAAAAGAAAGAGAGAATTTCTTTTTATAGCACTAAAAAATAAAGCTATTTCGAAATGGAATTTTTAATTTGATTGGTTTCTTTTCGTATGATACCTGACAACTCGAATTATGGCAATAGTTACAGTAGTGATTACCAATATTCATGCACGGTAAAAAATTGGACTTGTTTCTGTGACTAAAACCAAACAAAAATTAAATTAAAGTTTGTGACTATTGGAGGTGTGCTTGGCGCCATCCCCAAGGATTGCCCTCGTGGCAGCTCGACAGCCTTGCTCGACAAGATCATCGAGAAGAGTGTCTGCAACTTCTTGAGATCAACTCTTCCTCCTGAGGTGCTCTATAGGGTCCCCTCTGGCTACGGCACCAAATATTGTCTCCTTGGGAAGAACACATGCTTAGGTTAAATTGTCAGAGCCTACAACCAAGCAGCAACTCGTCACAGAATGTTGACGTTTTGCCTCATTTTCACCCTCAGATGGAGACCAATTCTCTGGTGGAGATCACGACACTTGTCACTTGCTCCCTGACAGGTCTTGATGTGATACACAGGTCATGAGTCAAACTCACCTAACATCCGGTTTGAATGGTAGCCTATAAATAAAGCTCATTTACTGCAGCTCAAGGGAATGTGCTTTTTCCCACTAACTCTACTCTTGCACTAAAAATTGATTAATTGTACATTAGTTATAATATTTTGTTCTAGCTAAAAATTTTACTAAAAATTATTGTGACTAAAAATCCAGTTTTTTATAGTGATGTTTTTAGTTTACTTAGTACCATATAAAAAATTAATCCATAAACAAAGATAACGATATATATACACACATATGTATGTATATATAAGCGAATATATATGTATTTAAGTATTTAAGGAAACTTTTTTCGTGAGCAAAAGAGTAGTTGGCGCAGCCATAACACCAACTTCTTTCAATGGTATATATTTATTCATAAACTGATTTATACGAAGTTTTGGGCACAATTTAATTATAAATTATTGCTATAATTAAGCAGTTACTTTTAAAATATTTGCAAAAAGCAATAGTGCAGTCACATCATATATGTTCCATGTATCAATTAGTATGCTTTTTTATCAATCTTTAGGAAAATATCCATTCGTAGAAGAGGAAAGGCTGATGAAAATTACTTATTTATATATGGGCCAACAAATTAAAGGGTTGATAATATAATGTCTAATTATTGGTTTCAATTTAAAAACTGTTTACAATTTCATATTATTTGAAAACTTTCGCATTATGTATTTAACAACACTACTACTCCCCTAATAATAGGAATATAAAATTTCCAATTTCACAACAATGGAATACGAAAAGGTCGACAAATCGACAATGCTTTCGTACAATATGCAAATATAGTTACTAATTATCATGAAAATTGTAACTTAATGACAACATCATAATCAACCAAAATTGAATAATACAATGGTTCAGTTTAGGACTGATGTGCTTCTAGGAGAAGCACCCAATTTTGCTTAAAGTAAAAGTCAAAACAAAAGCAAAATTCAAAAGCTATAATTTTTAGCTTCTCCACGTAGCTTAAAAAACTCATTACTTTTTATGTCAAGTACTTTTGAAAACTTTTACCAAACATTAAAATTGCATTGGTTTTTGTAGGAAGTGCTTTTAGGAGTTATAAAAGCAATCCTAAACTAAGCTAATAATTGTGAACAAACATCAAGTTTTCTCATGTATATAGAGAAGCTAACTGTTGTGCTGATAAGTTGGCTAGTTTTGGGATGATAAGAAAGAAGCAAGATGTGGTGGAATTCTTGTCCTGATTCTTTTGATTTTTTTTTTTGGATATATAGGGATGAATTGGGTTTACCTTTTTACATATTCTCTTGATTGAGTCTGTGTTTTGTACTCTGTTTTCCTTTTGCTCTCTTTAATAACATTCTCCTCTTTTGAGGGGGAAAAAAAGAAACATCAACATAAAATTTACAACTTTATGATAATGAAATGACATTAAAAATTTTGAAATGTTTTGCGATGTTTTTGTACAACATACTAATATGGTTATGATATAATAAAGTGATCGCAACGTTATCATAATAATAAAAAAATCACTAACCATTAATTTTAAAAAATACAGAATTATATTATGAAATATTATGCGGGTTTTAAAATGGGTTATTGCCAATTTATGTGATCACCTCAAACGAGTAAACTTTGAACTTATATCTAATTTCAAGACAATATAGTTAACATATATATTGCTCACAAGATCATAGTGGTACACCAATATTATTATTTACTAGGGAAATTTGATCCATTACTTGTGCTAATAATCTTGTTATGCCTATAAATGGTGTGTCACCTGACCTTGCAAACCCTTCAATTCGATCCCCACCAATTGGAATTATTATTTCCTGTAACTAATATGTCAGACATAAAGTTACTAAGTATTACTACAAATATATAAGCTAAAACAACGTTGAATTTTTGTGTATAAATTGATCAAAAGATTCGTCGATGTTGCATAAGAACTTTAGCCAGCTAAAATTTTGGCTTTTCATAACAACCAAAAAGAAAAATCCCTAGCTAGTTGAATGAAGAAGATCTTGTAAAATAGGATCACATACAAGTATGTTTGATTAAAAAGAGCAAAGATTTTATTGCAATACAAACGCTCATAAAACAAACATATACTCGCTAACCAGCAATACAGTTATACCTATAATATTATACACTGATAAAACTCCATCATTAAATCCACAACCAATTAATTAATCATCTAGCTGGCTAGCCTAGTAACTAGCCTATAGCAACCTCCCTAGAACATGTAGCCTCCGCTAGAGAAAGCTCTAGCTTGGTTTTGAATGGGGATAATATTGTCCTCATTATTGTTTGAACCATAATAATTATCCCCAAATACTCCATTATAATTAACACTTGTAGCTTGATTATTGTTATTATTCTGAGACGTGGTTGCTAATTTGCTCACGTAGTACGGGTTCGTGTTGTCGGTACGACCATTGTATGGATCATCTAGGTTCCAGAGGTCATCCCACAGCACATATTCATGATCAGCTGTAGCGTCGGACCAGGGATTATAATAGGAAACTAGGTCTTCATTATGATACATCACGGGTAAGGACTGTTGATCAGAACCGTTAATGGTGTTGTGATTCGAAGTGGGGTCGGAGAAAACCACGTGATCATGCTTTGCGGTACTTTGATCCTGTGACTGATCATTGTTCATTTTTTCTTCACTGGTTGTAGTTTTGGTACTGTTGGTGTTTCCTTGCTGAGGTTGAAGCTGATCCTGTCGGAGCTTGTCTTTGAGAATTTGAGATCTTCTCTTTTGTTGCTTGAGAGAGGATTTCTCTTTCTTCTTGAGTTGTGTTCTCCAAAAGTTCTTTATCTCGTTATCTGTTCTCCCCGGTAAGTATCTTGCTATAGTTGACCATCTGTATGGTTACACAAAGAATTAAGAGACAAATCATGACATGCATGAATAAGTGTATTATAACAAGAGAGTTGTGTTTGCGGACATATATGGTGTTAATTTTACGCCTGAATTCATCGTAGAGTTCGAATTTTCTCATCTGAAAATTGACAAGAAAATTATTTGAGAGAAAAAAAAGGTTGAGTGCAATATTATTACTTG
>CAMOHE010047388.1:30529-45013 GCA_946598075.1 Artocarpus hirsutus
AAAAAATCACTAACCATTAATTTTAAAAAATACAGAATTATATTATGAAATATTATGCGGGTTTTAAAATGGGTTATTGCCAATTTATGTGATCACCTCAAACGAGTAAACTTTGAACTTATATCTAATTTCAAGACAATATAGTTAACATATATATTGCTCACAAGATCATAGTGGTACACCAATATTATTATTTACTAGGGAAATTTGATCCATTACTTGTGCTAATAATCTTGTTATGCCTATAAATGGTGTGTCACATGACCTTGCAAACCCTTCAATTCGATCCCCACCAATTGGAATTATTATTTCCTGTAACTAATATGTCAGGCATAAATTTACTAAGTATTACTACAAATATATAAGCTAAAACAACGTTGAATTTTTGTGTATAAATTGATCAAAAGATTCGTCGATGTTGCATAAGAACTTTAGCCAGCTGAAATTTTGGCTTTTCATAACAAAGAAAAAGAAAAATCACTAGCTAGTTGAATGAAAAAGATCTTGTAAAATAGGATCACATATAAGTATGTTTGATTAAAAAGAGCAAAGTTTTTATTGCAATACAAACGCTCATAAAACAAACATAAACTTGCTGGCCAGCAATACATTTATATCTATAATATTATACACTGACAAAACTCCATCATTAAATCCACAACCAATTAATTAATCATCTAGCTGGCTAGCCTAGTAACTACTAGAAGATGTAGCCTCCGCAAGAGAAAGCTCTAGCTTGGTTTTGAATGGGGATAATATTGTCATCATCATTGTTTGAACCATAATAATTATCCCCAAATACTCCATTATAATTAACACTTGTAGCTTGATTATTGTTATTATTCTGAGACGTGGTTGCTAATTTGCTCACGTAGTACGGGTTCGTGTTGTCGGTACGACTATTGTATGGATCATCTAGGTTCCAGAGGCCACCCCACAGCACATATTCATGATCAGCTGTAGCGTCGGACCAGGGATTATAATAGGAAACTAGGTCTTCATTATGATACATCACGGGTAAGGGCTGTTGGTCAGAACCGTTAATGGTGTTGTGATTCGAAGTGGGGTCGGAGAAAACCAGGTGATCATGCTTTGCGGTACTTTGATCCTGTGACTGATCAATGTTCATTTTTTCTTGACTGGCTGTAGTTTTGGTACCGTTGGTGTTTTCTTGCTGAGGTTGAAGCTGATCCTGTCGGAGCTTGTCATTGAGAATTTGAGATCTTCTCTTTTGTTGCTTGAGAGAGGATTTCTCTTTCTTCTTGAAGTGTGTTCTCCAAAAGTTCTTTATCTCGTTATCGGTTCTCCCCGGTAAGTATCTTGCTATAGTTGACCATCTGTATGGTTACACAAAGAATTAAGAGATAAATCATGACATGCGTGAATAAGTGTATTATAACAAGAAAGTTGTGTTTGCGGACATATATGGTGTTAATTTTACGCCTGAATTCATCGTAGAGTTCGAATTTTCTCATCTGAAAATTGACAAGAAAATTATTTGAGAGAAAAAAAAGGTTGAGTGCAATATTATTACTTGTTACCCCACAAAGCATGCAGTTCGATAATGATGCCTTGCTCTTGTGGTGTGATTTGGCCTCCCTTAAGGCCAGGCTTAAGATAATTCACCCACCTTAGTCTGCAGCTCTTACCACTCCTATTCAATCCTAACAAACCAAATAAATATAAGCAAAGATTAGAGTATGAACTCACAACTACAAAAGCTTGAATAGAAAGGTAATTTTTTATCTAAGGATCTGATGATGAGAGAAGATAACTCTTAACATATCTTAATTGAGTTGGCAAATAAAAGATAAGAATTTTGCTAAAGTCCTTTAAACACTATATATCAATAGCAGCTAAAATTTGCTTTTATTTTTTATTCTTATAATTTCTTCTAGCTTTTAATTAATGTTTGTGCATATATATACACACACACATAGAAGTTCGGAGTTAAGCACTTTGTATATATATATATATAATATACATATAGTACTTTCACAATAATTCTACTTGCCCAACACATTAAAAACTAATATTACCTGCACATCTGGCCACAGAACTCCATCTTCCCTCACCATGCAAGTTGACATATTCAGTGAGTAGCTTATCTTCTTCAGGAGTCCAAGGGCCTTTCCTCCATCCTTGCTCTTCAACATTATTATTCATCCCTACCATACTCTCACTAGTTTTTTCTTTTTTTTTTTTTTTTTTGAAGGTAATAGTTTCACTGGTGATCTCTTTATGATACTACACTTGCTATCAACCTCGCCTTGTATGTTTTGTCTCCGTTTTGTATGACACAATTAATTGCACACTTAAATACCCTACATATATTCATGTACAGGATCGGTCACTTTCAATATTTTTATTCAATTTATATACCTTGATGATCTCACAATCAAGCTAGTTAAAATCTTTTGAAAGGGCTTTTGAATCGAAGTTGATCACTTTGAACATGATCATGAACAACCCGCACGCATCTTTTCTTTAGTTTAAGCCACGTGTCGGAACATGGTGCAGCTCAGCAGCTCAATCAATATTCCCTTTTTTCTTTTCTTTCTTTTTTATGAGGGCACCACTAATTTTCTTTTTACCCAATTAGGGCAGACCAAGTGGATATTCCAAACACTGTTTCAGTACTAGATCATGGTGATGATTTCAACTAAAACCGTAATATATACTGAAATCCCCACGATTCCAAAACATAATACAAGCCACATTTTTGTCTACAATCTTTAGTATAATATTATTAGAGCATTTGGTAAATTTATTTTTAACTCATTAGTTTTAATTTAAATAATATAAAATTTTGTAGAAAATATGTTACTGTATAAAGCTCTCATATACTATAATATTTTCAATTCTTATTTTTAGTTTCAACTCATATTTTAAACGCTATGTATATTATCTAAGGCATAAAAATATTATCGATTTCATGAGCTGAGGAAAGCAAGAGAGGCTAGCCATAATGGGTTGTTGGTGTCTTCTTTAAAACAGCTTCTTGGTCAATGAGAGAGCAAAAAGTGTTGATATACGCAATCTTAAAATGCATTACTTTGTGCATTTTCTATTGGTAATACTTATTTTTTTTTTTAATTTGACAGAAGCTTCTAGGATGCCTTTTTGAGTAATGGGGCTTTAATAAAACCATAATATATATTGAAATCCCCACGATTCCAAAACACACATTTTTGCCTACAATCTTTAGTATAATATTATTAGAGTATTTGGTAAAATCATTTTTAACTCATTAGTTCTAATTTAAACAACATAAAACTTTTTAAAAAATATGTTACAATATAAAACTCTCATATGCTATAATATTTTCAATTCTAACTCTCAATTTCAACTGATTTTCAAAACATCATGTATATTATCTAAGACATAAAAATATTCTCCATTTTCATGAGCTGAGGAAAGCAAGAGGAGCTAGCCATAATGGGTTGTTGGTGTCTCCTTGAAAACGGCTTCTTGGCCAATGAGAGAGCAACAAGTGTTGATATACGCAATCTTAAAATGCGTTACGTTGTGCATTTTCTATTGGTAATGACTTATTTTTTTAATTAGACAGAAGCTTCTAGGATGCCATTTTGAGTAATGGGGTATTAAAATTATGCGAAAGCACAAGTGATTTTGGTGAGTCACCTATCCTACATGTGGCCTTTGGACTCTGTGTAAATAACATATTGGGAAAGTAGGACATTGTTTAATTGGTTTATTTCAATTTTTTAATTCGTGGCATGCCTATATATAGGTATTGATGGTGACCAAAAACCATTAAATAACCTTGCTAAAGCTAGGGAAAAGATTCTCTTTGAGTTTAAGATCGTAGGCAGAAATTTTTAGTTTAGCTTCATGGTCTTAGATCTCTCTTTTCACTAATGACCCCTGGTGGCTTTACATTGGGGGACATTTGGATGTGCACAAAACTTGTTCCCAATTGCTGCTGCCCATCCAATCGAACTAAACCCTCGAGTAACTATATAACTCAATCAATTGCCACGAAGACCAATTAACTTATTTTATTATTGATAAATTAGAACCAACGATATCATGAACATTCTACTTGGAAAATAACTATTGAGTTAACCTCATCCATATATATATATATATATGTATGTTCTTATCTATGCACATATATAGAGAAGATTTTGTGCTGTTTTAGATTTTAGACGACTTCTAGAAGGATCTGATTGCGACCTCATTGATATCCTATTTTTATTCCAATAATTTAATTTGCACTTGAGAAAATATAGAATTCTGTAAACATGCTGGTTTGATGCACATAAGAAAGTTTGAAGAGGAATAGCTTTACTTGAAATCCTGTTTCAGAAAACAATTTAGTAAAAAAGGTTAAACCAAAATTTTTTGGGTACCCTTAAAAAAAACAAGTCGTACTTATGTTGTTGGTTAATTAATATATCAACTTTACATATATTAAACAATTTCTTGATATAAAACAAATAAATAATTATATCTATTGAGAAAGATTATAGGTGTAACGGTGTATGGTTCTATATGAAAAGTATTTTTTCCCTATCCAGCTTCTGCAAAGATTTTTAGGTTTTTAGCATAATCATCTAGCTAATGAGGGAGCTGTTTTGGACACTACCTGTGGGGTCCTACCCGTCGTCAAGCGATGCTCAACCATGGAGAGCCAGGGTCAACGTTGACCCCACCAGCATTGTTCTTCGTTGAAGTATAGTCGCATACTTGACATCTAGCGCGATCTTCAATATGGCTCAACGTCACTCAAACTGCCATGGTCACGATCTCAGACATTGTGATACGCGCATCACCAGCTAAACTTGGTGAGAAGAACTATAGTTATTATTATCAATTCGAAATTAAAGCTCAATCAGTTATAAAAATACATAGTAAATGGATAATAATTTCTTTAAATAGTTAATTGTTGTTTAATATTAATTAGTACTTTGATCTTGAAAAATACAATAGGCCTAAATTTTGGGCATATAGGCAAATCAAAAAATCATTCTTATCTATTAGGGTTATGACCCCGCTACTCACAAAACTGTAGATCTCAATCTAATATGTAGTGTACTTTTTAAACTAAAAGGGTGTTTGGTATAGTGATAGGAACCATTGGTTAGAATTGTTTTTACTGTAGCATGTGAGAGCTTTATATTGTAACAACTTTTTTTTTTTTACTGTAACATGTGAGAGCTTTACACTGTTCATAACTGAGATAGTGGTTAAAACCACTCTTGTCAAACAGCACATAGGTTCTACTGTTTTAATACTAACGAGGTTATAACTACATGGAACTAAATAAGATTGCTCTGGCAAATCGCTATTAAGCCAAGAGTTATGTGACTCCAGCACTAGACATCCAAATGCAATATTTAATTATAAACAAAAATCAACAAACGCTTATTTATGGATTAAAATATTGATATATATTGGTCAAGAATTTTGGCATCCTCAGATTATAGTAGACATTGCCAAAGAAATTGAGTTCTACTCAAGATATAGATCAAACAACTTTGAATATTGAATAAGGAAAATTTCTCGTGTCTTAGTTGCTGTCGATTTATCATCCAAGTTTCCTCATTGATTGATAGTTGAAACTAAAAACCGGTTCTTTATCTTGTTTTATTCTTATCGAAAGTAAAAAGCTTCTTTCTTTTTGCTCAAATTATCAAAAGGTAACAAACTGTTATTATATTTCTTCCAATCAGCATGATAGTCAAGCGAAGAGCAATTGTGGATGAAAACTGGTGATATGTTTGGACAGTGTCAAGTAGTTTATTTTTTTAAAGGGAGTGTCAAAGAGTTTATGAGACTCACGTTAGAATGCGTAAAGATGACGATGAAAAAGGTAATGGCCTTACATGTATGATCAAAGAGAGTATGCTATAGTAAATTAGATACCTCTATTACGAATCACAAAGATTTTCATTACACAAAAGAGACTCAAGTCTGAAACAAGAAATATATTAAGGAAATTAAGTCTTTGCTAATTTGTTTTCTTACCATAAAACTGAGGAAAAAAGAAAGTAAAAAAGGACATCTTGATTGTAATAACTTTGCATGGTTTGTTTAATGCGTTCATGTATATATAACTCATATTTATTAGAACTAATATAATAAATATAACAAACTATTTTCATTTAGGTTTTAAGTAGGTAAATGATATGACTTTTTATGGCTGATCTTTTTATTTTTTTCATTTTAAATTAATTGTATATCTTTAGTTTGTTGTTTGAATTACAAGTCAAACCTGTTTACTATAATATTTTCTGTCATAATAATTTGAAATTTCTATTCAAGATTATGAAAAAAAATAATTTGGTTTCCAAAAATATCACACACGTACTGCAAAATTATTAACTACATTTTTTTTTGGCAAAAATACATCACTATAATTCTTTTTTTTTTTTTAAATGTGTCTATTCATGTCATAGTTAAAAAAAGTTGCAACACAATACCATCTATAATATACTTGTTTAAGTTGTGCCACATTTAAACACGAGTGTGTTTATAAAAATGAAATTATAGAATTCGGTATTTATAAAAATTTTCCTATTATATATTTATTTTAATTTATAATTTTAAGCGCTATTTGAGTTCCTTGCCTAAGGCCGCCAATAGATATTTGAAGGCAAAATATTTGAAGATTTTACTTGCATTATTCAAGTTATTACATTCAGTATTTAGGAACATTATGCTTGCTTACTACACGATGATCATATTCTTTCTTTTTCCTTTTATACATGCTTACGTGTGTTAATCCATCAATATAATATATGAGCCCTTTATGATGGTCTTGATATGGTCCCTTATAACTCTTTCAGTATAAACATGCATACAAGAAAGATTACTAGTACTTCAAGTACTTCACTACAATGTGAAACTCAAGGAATAATGCTAATTATTATTATTTTTTTAATTTTTCAGTCCTTTTCCAATATTAATTTCCTTTTCCATACGTGGATTTCTTTAGGGTATTCTTTTCTGCCCCCATTAACTTTCTCTTGACGATTCTGGTTCTTTCATTTAAAGTAAAAATAGTACAAGAAGCATATATATAATACTGAATTTGCTTTCTTCCTAATTTATTATGTTCTTCTTTTGTTCAATAATTCCTTATTTGAAGATTAATGTGGGTGATCAATGATTATATATGAGTTTATATAAGTCTACATTTCTAGTTAGATTATATATATGAGTTATATAAGTCTACATTTCTTGGCGCACCATTTAGAAATGAAAACCCATTGTCAAGAAGTGATTAAAATATCAATTATAGATCAGCTTAACCGAAAATAAAGAGTTCGTGATGCCTTCTTAATTAGTTTTAGTTTGCTTGACAATATTATTTATATGATCAAAATGATATAAAATACTTTAAATCTTCTCTCTAATTGTGAGAAAATACATCAACATGCCATGATCAACTTTCTATTGACCAATTTTATTTATTTATTTGAAAAAAATTAGAGTCAACCAACACGAAACAAGAAACATTCTCACTTAATAATTGTTTCTTAAAAATACAATCTTGTACCCTTTCATCTGGAGCTGTCACATACTTCCAAGAGCAAAACACCTTTTCCTTGCTCATCACCTCGCTCTCCACCAATATATATATATATTTCTTCCATATCTATCTCTAACATTTTCCCTAACACAAAAGGAAAAGAAGAGAAAGAAAAAGAAAGGAAAAACACATGCCCATTCCCATCAATATCGCCTTAATTTGTCGAAGACGTCCGACGTTACTCTTTCCCTCACCTTATCATCATCACCAAAATCATCTCCAAGTAATCATTATTTCCAGGTTGCATCAATCAAGCCTGAAGAAAGGGGCATATTTCTCTTCAACTGCGTCAAACATGTTGCATCGGGCAACCTACGCCCAAATCTCTTTAACTCTTCTCCGTGGACCGTGACTCCATGCAATGCCTCGTGGCCCGATTCGCCTTACTTGTCAAGCGTTGGCGTTGGCGTTGGCGTTGGCGTTGGCGTTGGCCGGGCCTCTACAAGGCTATAAATCGAGTTTTTATTGTCAACAACAACCACAACAACAATGGTGCCATGTGGCCTGGACCAAAATTGGACCGGGCCAAACTCACTCCCCTTACCTCAGGTGGGCCTATGTCAATTGTTGTCCAAACCTTTGTTAACTTCTTGTTAAGGGCTTGGCTCACATCGTTGACTTGGGTTTTAGCATCTCGAGCTTGTGGGTCCCACGTATGCAGAGCTTCACGGTCAAGCCACGGGAACATGGGCCCACTCCCCATTTGAGCTTCGCTTGTGTTTACTGTGACAAATCAATTTTGGAAAAATTGGGCCAGAAGCTTGTCAAAAAGGCCAAGGCCTTAGGGATGGGCTTTCAATTCCAACGGCCCTGACGGTCCAATTGAGTGAGTTGACCGCATAAATGGTTCAAGTGCTAAGGCCCGGAAGAAGATTTGGCTTTAGCCTCAATTTTCCAAGTTTGCATATGCAATTGACCGAAGATGATGGAGTAGATTCACATTTTTGGGGCCAGCAATTACAAAGACAAAAGGGCATAAAAGACTGTAAGCAAATGGATTAATTTCTAGCAATGATTAGGTCAATGTCACCAAAACTAGTACTATTAGCAGAGCAAGAAGCCGACCATAATCGAAACCATTTGGTGAATCGTTTTCTTGGGAGCTTGCACTATTACAGCGCGGCATTCGACTCATTAAACTCAGCTTTTGGGGCCTCCTCATCTAGTGAAGAGAGATTAGTGCTGGAGGAGATGTTTGAAAGAGAGATTGAGAACATTGTGGCTTGTGAGGGGTTGGAAAGGGTGGAGAGGCACGTGAGATATGAAAAGTGGATGGCTCAGTTCATCAGAGCCGGGTTTAGGCCGGTTCGATTATGGCACGATGCCACGGAGATGGATGCCAAGAAGATGGTTGAGGCTTGTGGTTCGGAAGGATAAAGATTGTAAGCAATAAGGCGAGCTTGGTATTGTGTTGGCATGAATGACCTCTTTACGCAGTGTCTGTTTGGACTTTATATCCATTTTTTTTTTATTTTCTTTTCCCTTTCAATACTACTCCTATGCGAGTTGACGACATAACCCGCCCATTTATAACACATTTAAACTTAAAAATAAAAATATTTGAAATATTTATAGTAGGCTAGTATTAATTAGATATTGTGTTTTTTGTTAATTTTCTTTATTGGCTTTTTTTTAATTTTTTTTTAATTTTTTTTAATTTTTAGTTAATTGGGTCATAAACGTGTCATATGCGTGTTGTTATCGTGTCAACCCGTCACGGAAAGTTTAATAATCGTGTTAATTGTGTCGTGCTGTGTTACACGTGCCATAGGCGTGTTGTGTTCATGTTTGTATTTCTGACACGTTTATTAATCGTGTCATGTTCGTGTTTGAGCTAAACGTGTCGTGCTGTAAACGTGCCGACACGAACACGACACGAGCACGATTATTGCCACCCCTAGTTCTTACCATAAAACTGAGGAAAAAAGAAAGTAAAACAAGGACATCTTGATTGTAATAACTTTGCATGGTTTGTTTAAGGCGTTCATGTATATATAACTCATATTTATTAGAACTAATATGATAAATATAACAAAGTATTTTCGTTTAGGTTTTAAATAGATAAATGATATGACTTTTTATGGCTGATCTTTTTATTTTTTTCATTGTAAATTAATTGTATATCTTTAGTTTATTGTTTGAATTACAAGTCAAACCTTTTTACTATAATATTTACTATCGTAATAATTTGAAATTTCTATTCAAGATTATGAAAAAAAATAAGTTGGTTTCCAAAAATATCACACACGTACTGCAAAGTTAATAACCTACATTTTTTCTGGCAAAAATACATCACTATAATTCTTTTTTCTTTAAAATATTATTTAGAGAAAATTACATGTTATGCCATGCTTTTAAAAAATGTGTTTATTAATGTCATAGTTAAAAAAAAATTACAACACAATACCATCCATAATATACTTGTTTAAGTCATGCCACATTTAAACACCAGTGTGTTTATAAAAATTAAATTATAGAAAACGGTATTTATAAAAATTTTCCTATTATATATTTATTTTAATTTATAATTTTAAGCGCTATTTGAGTTCCTTGCCTAAGGCCGCCGATAGATATTTGAAGGCAAAATATTTGAAGATTTTACTTACATTATTCAAGTTATTACATTCAGTATGTAGGAACATTATGCTTGCTTACTACACGATGATCATATTCTTTCTTTTTCCTTTTATACATGCGTACGTGTGTTAATCCATCAATATAATATATGCGCCCTTTATGATGGTCTTGATATGGTCCCCTATAACTCTTTCAGTATAAACAAGCATACAAGAAAGATTCTTAGTACTTCAAGTACTTCACTACAATGTCAAACTCAAGGAATGATGCTAATTATTATTTTTTAAAATTTTTCAGTCCTTTTCCAATATTAATTTCCTTTTCCATACGTGGATTTCTTTAGGGTATTCTTTTCTGCCCCCATTAACTTTCTCTTGACGATTCTGGTTCTTTCATTTAAAGTAAAAATAGTACAAGAAGCATATATATAATACTGAATTTGCTTTCTTCCTAATTTATTATGTTCTTCTTTTGTTCAATAATTCCTTATTTGAAGATTAATGTCGGTGATCAATGATTATATATGAGTTTATATAAGTCTACATTTCTTGGCGCACCATTTAGAAATGAAAACCCATTGTCAAGAAGTGATCAAAATATCAATTATAGATCAGCTTAACCGAAAATAAAGATTTCTTGATGCCTTCTTAATTAGTTTTAGTTTGCTTGACAATATTATTTATATGATCAAAATGATATAAAATACTTTAAATCTTCTCTCTAATTGTGAGAAAATACATCAACATGCCACGATCAACTTTCTATTGACCAATTTTATTTGTTTATTTGATAAAAATTAGAGTCAACCAACACGAAACAAGAAACATTCTCACTTAATAATTGTTTCTTAAAAACACAATCTTGTACCCTTTCATCTGGAGCTGTCACATACTTCCAAGAGCAAAACACGTTTTCATCGCTCATCACCTCGTTCTCCACCAATATATATGTATACACACACACACACACACACACACACACCATATCTTTCTCTAACATTTTCCCTAACACAAAAGGAAAAGAAAAGAAAAGAAAAGAAAGGAAAAACACAAGCCCATTCCCATCAATATCGCCTTAATTTGTCGAAGACGTCCGATGTTACTCTTTCCCTCACCTTGTCATCATCACCAAAATCATCTCCAAGTGATCATTATTTCCAGGTTGCATCAATCAAGCCAGAAGAAAGACGCATATTTCTCTTCAACTGCTTCAAACATGTTGCATCGGGCAACCTACGTCATGCCGATTCACGCCTCACCCAAATCTCTTTAACTCTTCTCCGTGGACGGTGACTCCATGCAATGCCTCGTGGCCCGATTCGCCTCACCTGTCAAGCGTTGGCGTTGGCGTTGGCGTTGGCCTGGCCTCTACAAGGCTATAAATCGAGTTTTTACCGTCAACCACAACAACAACAAGGGTGCCATGTGGCCCGGACCAAAATTGGACGGGGCCAAACTCACCCCCCTTACCTCAGGTTGGCGTGTGTCAATTATTGTCCAAACCTTGGTTCACTCTTTGTTAATGGCTTGGCTCACATCGTTGACTTGGGTTCCAGCAACTCGAGCTTGTGGGTCCCACGTATGAAGAGCTTCAAGGTCAAGCCAGGGGTACATGGGCCCACTCCCCATTTGAGCTTCACTTGTGTTCATTGTGACAAATCAATTTTGGGTAAATTGGGCCAGAAGCTTGTGAAAAAGGCAGAGGCCTTAGGGACGGGCTCTCAATTCCAACTGCCCTAAACGTCAAATTGAGTGAGTTGACCACAGAAATGGTGCAACTACTAAGGCCCGGAAGAAGATTTGGGTTTAGCCTCAATTTTCCAAGTTTGCATATGCAATTGACCGAAGATGATGGAGTAGATTTACATTTTTGGGGCCAGCAATTACAAAGACAAAAGGGCATAAAAGACTGTAAGCAAATGGATTAATTTCTAGCAATGATTAGGTCAACGGCAAGAAGCCGACCATAATCGAAACCATTTGGTGAATCGTTTGCTTGGGAGCTTGCACTATTACAGCTCGGCATTCGACTCATTAAACTCAGCTTTTGGGGCCTCCTCATCTAGTGAAGAGAGATTAGTGCTGGAGGAGATGTTTGAAAGAGAGATTGAGAACATTGTGGCTTGTGAGGGGTTGGAAAGGGTGGAGAGGCACGTGAGATAAGAAAAGTGGATGGCTCAGTTCATCAGAGCTGGGTTTAGGCCGGTTCGATTATGGCACGATGCCACGGAGATGGATGCCAAGAAGATGGTTGAGGCTTGTGGTTCGGAAGGATATAAGATTTTAAGCAACAAGGCGAGCTTGGTATTGTGTTGGGATGAATGACCTCCTTACGCAGTGTCTGTTTGGACTTTATAACCATTTTTTTTATTTTCTTTTCCCTTTCAATACTACTCCTATGCGAGTTGTCAATAAATTTCAATTTACCAATCTATGTTTGCTCTTTTGAGCTTGAATCATTATTTTTTTTTGTACTAATGCATCCGCAAATTCCTTGGAAAGGCATTGGACAAATCATACGAAATAGGAACTAAACCAGGAAATGATGGTGACGGAAAATTCAATTATGTCATAATCACTTGATACCTAATTCAAATTTGTCATGATGGGGAAATAAATATTCACGAGTTTTTAACCAAAGAGAATATTCTATGCGATTTCCACATGATTTTCACCATGTTGAGCTAGACCCAAAGAAGTCGAAGCATAGGTGAAAAATCCTTTAAAATTTAAGGACGTTGTGAGCATTTCTCAAAAATGGTTTTGTTTTCTTTATATATATATATATATATATATATATATACAGAAATAAAAATACAATTTATCAAGGGATAATGTCGGAACTGTTTTTAAAATTGTCTGGGTTAGTAATTTTTCATGATACAAAAAACAATACTCTATCTGGTTACGTTTATGACAATATGTATCAAGTGCATGATTTTTGTTTACTTAATAAGAAAATAATAATCAGTATGTTAGTAATTAATAGAATATTACTAAATAATGATTACTGATTTAATTAGTATATTAGTAAACATTATTATATTAATGCTCTTTGGTTCTTAGTATTGTGGATAAGCCCTAAAAAGTTAAATGAAAAAGAAAATAGTCAAGGAGAGAAATGGCAACTTCAATTGGTAAATTTTCTACATATATATATACCAAAGACATTTTTAAGATATTTTAAATATTGTATTGAATTTTAATTTTATAACAATAATTTAGTCATGTGTTGCAATTTTTTGAAAAGAAAAAGGCTAACAAAACAAATGACCTAATTATGTTTATTGAATTAAAATATAACTTTGATTTATAAATCTACTACATTTGTCCTAAAATAATATCATTAAGATAATTATTATGTAATTATATAATACAAAATATGATATTATTACAAAATTACCATGTAATTAATGATATTTTTAAGATATTTTAAAAATTGTATTGAATTTTAATTTTATAACAATGATTGAAAATACATACCAGCCGAACATTGTTTACAAATCATTTTCAAATTAATTATCTCCAAAATAGCAAAAAATAGTTATGGAGTCAGAACTAAACCGGCCCATATCATCCATTTCAAATCCAATTAATCGTACTGATGTCTTCTCAATGCAAAAATAAAATAAGAAAAAATTATAATATATATCTAAATTATTATTATAAAATTAAAATCTAATATAATATTTAAAATATTTTAAAAATATTTTTAATGATATAGTAATTATCTTAATAATATTACATATTATATTATATAATTATATATAAATAATTTTAATGATATTATTATAAGACATTTGTAAAATTTTTATAAATTACAGTCATATTTTAATTCAATAAACACAATTAAACCAATTGTCTCATTAATCCATAAAATAAATCAAAAATAAAAATATTTGAGGATGTTCTCATTTGGTTCATAATTGGACCCTTCATTTCATATATCCGCCTGACCTGTGATCCACCCACCCACCCACCCACTTTATGTGCCATCACCTCTCAGAAGGTGTTTGGGAGTGGTGAGAATTACTTAGTTTCCATCACAAACTCAGTTATAAACAATAAAAAGCTCTTATCTGTTACAGTTATAATAAAAAAAATTACTACAGTATAAAATTTTCACATACTACAATAAAAATGGTTCGCACTTGTTCCCATCAAACACCAACTTAGCAACAAAATACTAACATAGTCTAACATGTACGCAGTGACAGTCATGGATCGGGCTCCATGTAACAGAACCAAAAAAAAAAAAAAAAAAAAATCATATATGAAGGTGTAAACTCGAACCAGGAAAGCTCGAACTAGACGAAGAACTATACAAGCCCTTTTGCTTTTACGGCC
>CAMOHE010047389.1:0-19553 GCA_946598075.1 Artocarpus hirsutus
TATATATATATATATATATATATATATATATATATATCAGAATTCGCTTTATAACATAAAAAAAAAAAAAAACGCTCCAAGAAAATAACAACTTCAAGATTCAAAACCAAAGAACTATAATCACTCTAACCTCAACATTAGCCTCAA
Organism: Artocarpus hirsutus; assembly: GCA_946598075.1. NCBI lineage: Eukaryota > Viridiplantae > Streptophyta > Magnoliopsida > Rosales > Moraceae > Artocarpus > Artocarpus hirsutus. Next base: position 148 of record CAMOHE010047389.1, read on the forward strand.
TGGGCTCTACCGCGATCCAAGTAAAAAAAAAAGAAAAAAAGAAAGAACGTGTACAAAGAGAATTCGGAGAAAAGAAGATTCAAACTTAGTACGTCAACTTTGATCAGATGAGTGTGAAATTATGGCTGGAGATCCCCTTTTTTTTTTTTTTTAAATAAATGAGATATCATTTCAACCACGCGTATATTTTACTTCAACTGATAAGCTTAAAAAAACTACATAAAAAAATTAAGAAAACCTCCACTAAGTGCAAAAGTTAGAATTGATGATGATAATAAAAAGATAAGATATTATAATTTTGATACCTTGTATTTTAAAGAAATATTACATCAGTATTTTTATTGTTTGAAAAATATCAAAAATGTATTCTATAGTTTTCAAAAATATCATTTTGATATAGTAAATTTGTGTTTTTTGATGTGAAATTTCTATTTTACTCTTTAATTAATGAATCTCAAATTAATTTTATAAAATTATAATAGAAAATTAAAACAAAAGATTATACAAAACTCATCAAAAGAAAATCACATATATGGACTTATTCATTTTTTGACGTTATTTGTATTTATTTTTATAATTTAAAAAAATAGGTTCATTGATAAAAAGATATGTTAAAAATCTTACGTCATAAAATACAAACTTAAGGTACTAAATTGTCATTTTTAAAAACTATTGGATATTATTTAAATATTTTTTAAACTACATGATATTAATGAGATATTTTTTTAAAATATAAAATATCGGAATAATAATATCTCTCAAAAGATTAGAAGAAGAAGCATCAAATCAGGGACCAGAAATAACAGGCCAAAAAAAAAAGAGAAGCAAGAAGCATGTGCGAATTAGACAGAGAAAGAGAGAGGGAAGAGAGAGAGAGAGGTTCCACTTCTTTTCTGGTGCACTTTTTGTGCACTTTCTAGCGTGGGACTTTGCAGAAGCACTTTGGGGGACAAATAAATAAATAATTACATTTTCAAAAACAAATAAATGAGTCATCACATAAAAAAATAATAATGTACGTGGCGCAGAGGCTTCGCGTCGCATATAATATTTTTATTATCTTTTTGAGCACTACGATACAAGCTTCACAAACGACAATCTCTCTCTGCCTTTTGCGATGGCATATTCCATAGAATGTTCAGTTCTATACCTTTCAGAATTTATTATTATTATTGTTATTATTATTTTTTTGGAGTTGGCAGACTTATTGACTGTGGGCTGTTGTAGAGCAATTTCGTTGAACCCGTGGGCCCCGTGGTTTTTTGAGGTACAGATTTTCAGGAGACGTGGTTTCAGTTGGGAAGACTGTTGACTGTTGCTTGAATTGATTTAGTCTGCGTGTGAGATTTTGAGTCACACGGGAGCATGTCCGTAACGAGGGTGCAGCATAACATTTCCTGAGTCACCGGCTGGTCAGATGAGATTTGACAGCACGCTCTCTTTGGTGTCGTATTCTGATCTCTTAACCACCCACAAACTCTTTTTAAGTGCGGTCTTTAGGTAAAAGTTGGTTTATTTGCAAAGTTTATGTTAAATTATTATTTATATTTTATATTAAGTTGAGTTATAAATAAATATGTAAAATATTTATAAAAAATAAATTTTAAAAAATGGTATTTAAAAAAATTTTTCACCCTATAATTTGAAGTGTGATTAATTTGTATCTTTATGTTACATAAATGACAAGAATATACAACTTATTTTAAGTTTTTTTGTCAACCTGTTTGTTTGAAATAAATTCCAAAATTGAAAAACATTATTCTGATTCAAAAAATCTCTTCATACTTTTTAAAATAAAAGGATAAATTTCAACAAATTAGTCTTTAATAAAACTATTTTCTCTAAGATGAGTTTATTTTTTAAAAGAAAAAAACATGATTTTGGTCCCAAAAACTTTGTTTAAGCCGTGGTTACAATAAAGTTTAACCGTAAATTTACACATGAGTTAACCTAAATGTAAGAGTTTGAATCCCTTGCACTCAAATTATTGAAAAAAAATTTGTTTAAACTATGGGCAAAAATATCTCTCATATTTTTAAAGTATTCACCTAAATTTCAAAATTTATATGAGATCTTGAAATATTAGTGTGAAAAAATTTCTGACGATCTTTTCCCAGAAATTTTGATACATCAAAGGAAGTATTGTTAATAATGTTGACTTTGGTGAGGTTTTAGTTATTTTTTGTAAAAGTTTCGTTTGAGAACTTTCAAACAAAGTACTGGGAAGTCAGTGTTTTTTTTTTTTTTTTTTTTGGTTTTACCAACGTATATCACATAGCAGTAAAAGAAACTTGTTTATTATCATAATATGGTATTAATGTTGTTCGAATCACAATGAAATTCCAATCAATTTTGAGCCTCAGTAAACTTTCTTCTACATTAGTTGCTTTAAACAGCACTTTAAAATTTCTATCTGATATGTTAAATCTCTTAATTTATGTATATTCAATATTTATTGTGTCCTAAAATATAAAAATAGTTAGAATAAATAATATAAAAATAAATATTAAACTTTTACACCTTTATTCATAGTTTTTAAAATTTTATTTTCCCATGTTTCTATATATATATATATATATATGTTTAATATAGTTCTCAATTAAAAAAAATTAAAGCATCATATTTCTATCAATATCAATATCTTTCTCTCTCTCAAAATACTGCAATGCAAAAAATTAAAATTACAACATGTCATTATAATAATTCTAAGACAAGTTTTTTTTTTAAATATTTTTAGAACAACAAGGTACTTTCTTACTAACCCATGAAAAATAGAAATCGGGCTATTATTAAGGCATATAAATTAATAAATAGTTAAACTATAAAAATTCATCTTCAATTATAACCTTTGTAACACTGTACCCCTTAAACTTTAAAAAATAGCATTTGTTCCTATAATCTATAAAATAGTAACAAAAGAACTCATTCAATTTTGATTTTGAATATAAATGACACAATTCACATAAATAACAAGGATTGTTGCACTGTTTAGTGAACTATTAGACTATTGACTTATCCTAGTGTAATCATATGAAAGCAAAAGAAGATATTATTATTAAAAAAATTTAAGGTTTTTAGTTTATATTTTTAAAGACTACAATTTTCAAGTTATATCAACTTTTTAATTCAAATTATCTTTTGAGATGAAGAGTTATCAAAATACTCCTATATTATATACCGAATTTTAATTACATGCCAATTTTCATGGAAGGTTCTAACAAAAGAAGTATTTTTGTTAATATTTTAGATAAGAGAGATTAAATATTATGTTTTAAAGTTTAGGACATAATGTCAAAAAATTATAATTGTGGATGAATTTTTGTAATTAATCTCAAATAGATAATGCTGATCTTACTCACCAAGCAAGCAACACGAGTGTCACTTGCTTCCGGAAAACCAAATTGGGGGGCGGGATTCTCTCTTATATTATTAATTTTTTAATCTGTAATCCCAGCCAATTACTTTTCTAATTGTTCTTTTCACACGGCACAAATAATAATAATAATAATAAGGCCTAATAATAATAGTAAAAATATACTTTCGCAGAATACCAGAATTCAAAGCTCTTTCGTTTTCAAAAAAGGATAAAAATTGAATAGATTTTCGCCTATGTCCCCGCTGCTATTATTTATTAATTTTTGTTGAGAATGATATTAATCCCCACTAATTGACTAATTGACTGGGTGATAGAAACGATAGTTTTCACCTCAAATTTAGTTATAAAAAATATAAAATTTTTATATACTATAATAATAATAAAAAAAATTATTACAATATAAAATTCTCATATGTTATAATAAAAATAGTTCTAACTTGGTTCTCATCGCCTTTCAAACACCTTATAATAATTAAACTCTCATTCATTATTTGTGTCAAACAATCATCGCTTCACCAATTTCACTTCTGAGCTCCATCTCATTTCTCTCTGGCTAAATCTATAAATGCGCAGTTCACCCCTTGTTGATCGATCTCTCTCCACGAACCTTAACAAATTATTACTAAATAGCAGCCCATCTCTCTCTCTCCTCTCTCTTTCTCTCTCTAAAACACCCCTTTCAAGTGCCACTCCAAAAGCAAAAGCAAACAGGAAAAAAAAAAAAAGAAAAAGCCAAAAAGCAAAAGAGGCAGAAGAAGAAAGCCAAAGGAATATCCTCGCGATCCCAATTCTCTAATATAAATACTCCACCCAACCAAAGCCCTTCTGATTATGAAAGTGGACCACCGCCACCACCATCATCATCACCAGAACCGGGTTGCTGTTGGCGCCGAGATGTGCAGGACTACTGCTACTACGACTGTCGAGGTCAGGGAGTCTCCGCCGCCGGAGAAGCCTGTCTCCTCCGCCGCCGATGAGGCTGAGGATCTTTTCATTCCTCCTCTCAACTTCGCCATGGTCGACAACGGCATTTTCAGGTCTGGCTTCCCTGACTCCGCCAACCTCTCCTTCCTCCAAACGCTCGGCCTCCGCTCTGTCGTGTAAGCCATATTATTCTCTATCTCTATCTCTATCTCTGTCTCCCTTTTGACTGATTGTTTTTGCATTTTCACATGCGAATTTCAATAAATTTCAAGGGCATTTGGAATTTTGAACGTGTTTTAGTGTTTCTTCTTCGTTCAATATGCAGAAGTGGGATGAATTTTAGGGCTTGATCGTTGTTTTGTTAAATGCGTTTCGTTTTTTTTTTTTTGTGTGTTTGTGTGTGTATAGATGTCTGTGTCCGGAGCCCTATCCGGAGGCGAACATGGAGTTTCTCAAGGGCAATGGAATTCGCCTTTTCCAATTTGGGATCGAAAGTTATAAGGTATGTTTTTTCTTGCTGTAATATCTCTTGTCCACGCTGAATGTATTGTCATATTTAAGGTCTTTGAGAAAAGAGTTCAAACTACTCTAATATAGCAAGTTAGATTTTTATACTGTTTGTGAACCACTTTCCGAGACGCCCTATTTATGGCTTTTGAATTTTATAGCTGCCATTGTTTAGATTTTGAACATGATATGGTGAAGAAGTAGGAAAGTGAAAAATTTGGATATAATTATCCTTTTTTTTTTTAATTCCTTTGCGACAGATGACATGTGAAATGTTTCAATTATTGGCCTTTCTGATTGTTTAATGGCTAAATCGTCGATGTCAACTAATTTAAAACGCAATTAAGAGTTTAGAAGAGTCTATATATTATTCATCAATATAGAGAAGCTTTTATCTTATCTATATTATATCATCAATAACTGTCCTGACTTTCTCGCATTTAAAGTACTACTCTTGCTATGTATACTTTTTGTAGATGATATCATTTTCTCATTTCCAGTATTCTCGCTGTCATGTGGTGTCGTTGCTCCGTTGTTATTCTTTCTTCTTCTTCTTCTTCTTGTTCTTTTTTGGGAACTCGTGAAGTTTAATATAATTACACTTTTATGGTTTACAACTTTGACGTTGCAAAAAGTACTTTCTACTAAATTTACTTCAATAATGTCTGCATCTTATGAGTTTTCACCTGGGCATACTATGATAGCCAGCAGGAACTGAATTGGGTCAGTTCCGTTCCACGGATTTGCTTGAGTACTTGGCTTGATTCATTGGATCAAATTTAAAGCGTTTTTACTTTTTGTTATCGAAATATTTTGAAATTGAGGCTAAATCAAAGATTCAATTATGCGTCCTAACCTATAGCAATTTGTAGATCATCCATCTGGAAGTTTTTGTGAATCTAGAATATCACTAAAACCAAGCTATGTCGATTATGTTGATTGTCTGTTTGGTTCATAGATTTGAATGTAACAAAAATTTAACTTTTTGTGAGAGAAAACACTATAACAAAAATGTTTAATTATGGTCGAACCTACGAAACAACACGGACATAACTTTTTTGGTTTCTCATGTAACCTACAAGTTACAACAACCTATTGCTATTAGTAGATATGCGCGTATAAATTTTGAAACGCTCTGGGGCCTTTATTTGATTTTTCCAATTACTCAAATATGTTTGTTTCACATAATATTTTTAAAAAAAATCTGGTCTTTTTGCAATTGGATTAACCCAATTCAGAATTTGAGACCTTATTCTATCAGGCGACATGAGAACATGCATCATAAACGAATTAAGAATTTGCTTAGTTATAAGTATTAACCTTGGGTTACCTTCTTCTAGATTCAGTCTTGATTCGGATCAATCTGTTGAATAGCCTCTGGAGAAGCTAAGCTAAGTCCATATCAAATCTTGAGATCAAACCTTATGCTCATTTTGTCAATTTAGAAGATGGAATCTAAGGGTTATAGCGGACTTTGGGGGGCCTATATTTGGCGAAATGGTATACTTAGAAAAAGTACAACGCCGTGAAAAGCTTTTCCTGAGAGATCTCTCTTAAGTTCTTAACCGTTGACTTTGTCCGTTCTTATACTCCAAATGTGGGTCAAAACTTGTATATACAATTGATGACTTGTAAGCCACAGCATGCACACATAAAAGTAGCATTTACAATTTTCCCACCTTGTTTTCATACTAATCATTGTCAGTTTATGTATTTAATGGTAGCTCTTCATGTTGTGAGCAGTTTTTGTATTATATTCTTCAGTTCATTGATTTGTTAATCAAGAACAATGATTTCCTGTTTTCTTACTTGTGATTCTTTTTCCAATTGTATATGTTCTTTGCAAACATTGTTATTTTACTGTTTCCCCTTTCCTAGTAACGAATATAGGTGCAATTAAAAGCTCAAAACTTGGACAAGGCGTTCAAGACTATATTAGTATACTCTGCACCTTAATTCTTAATTTGGAGTTTTAAGACCATCGGAGTTCGTTTCCTTACGTCTTTCAATCTTTGTTACTTTTTTTTTGGTCTCAATTTACTTTTTCAATGGGCATTCTAAATTGATTTAGAATTTTTCTTAACACCACACCCACCACAACACACACAACCCCCCCCCCCCCCCCCTCCCCCGGGGGGTGCCTTCTCTCTCTCTCTCTGTTTCTTTTTGTTTTTTATTTTTTATTTTTTAATATAATGTAGACGATCTAACGGGAAAACAGTCACATGAAAGGATGATAATAACAAATCGAGCTCCAAGTCTTGTTTTGGAGAACCAGCTTGGACCACACCCATAAAATGATATCTTATAATGACTTCAAATTACCCTACCATCGAGTTCGAGTTCGAGTTCCATTCTAAGTGATGGTCACAGGAAGCATGTGTAATTCACGAGAGAAAATTATTAAAAGAGGGTCACAGGAAAAGTGATGCATAAATTACAATTTACCATGATAATGCACTTCCAGAGTCACATCAATAAATATCTCACCCTCTACATACAGTAACTTATCCTTATAAAGAAGAGCATATTAATAAGTGAGGGCACAAAAGAGTTGGATGCACTTGTCTCAGTCTGCATTAATAACAAGCTTATGATGTTCATTGGCTGGCCTGTGTCCAAAGCAATTATCCTCAAACTGGTCAATAGTGTGATTACTGTGTGCAACAATCTGGAGATCAGTTCCAAAATATTTGTCTTACTTAAATTAAATTGATTGATGTCAAGTTTTATTGTTTGTTATCGTTATGAGATAAGATACTCTTTCTTGGGCTATGCGATAATAAGCATTAATACTAGAAGACCAAAACTTACATTCATGGTTTAACGCATATTGTGTACCAATAGTAATATTGATATTTAAATTAAAATTGTGCATCCAGGAACCTTTTGTGAACATTCCCGAGGATACAATCCGAGAAGCACTAAAAGTTGTTTTAGGTACTTCAAACGCATTATCACTCTTCTTTTTTGCCCACTGACTTACAAACTTTTTTAGCTCAAAGATTTGCTTATATTACCTTTTACCTTGGTGCAATACAGACGTGAGGAATCACCCAGTCTTGATTCACTGCAAAAGAGGGAAGGTATGAGCAGTACTGGTTTCTTTGATCCTTGATTTCATTATTTTGAGTCCTATCTATGCCTTCTAAATTGTAGACGGTTTGTTGCTCTAATTGTCAGCACCGAACTGGCTGTCTTGTTGGTTGCATTCGAAAGTTGCAAAAATGGTGCCTAACATCTGTCTTCGACGAATACCAGCGATTTGCAGCTGCTAAAGCTAGAGTTTCAGATCAGAGATTTATGGAACTGTTTGATGTTTCAAGCTTGAAACATCTGCCCGTGTCGTTTTCATGTTCAAATAGGCATAACAACCCTAGTTCCTGAATGACATTCGCATTCTTTCCTTACAAGAAGAGAATCTAGATCACAGTTCGGAATAAACTGGAAAAGGCCACGATGAGTTCCTGCGATGCAATTTGGTGGCTGCGGAATTTTTCTTTCTTTTTTTTCCTTAGAAAATTGAAGGGAAAAAAAAAAAGCCTATTAGTAGCACTTGTGTTTAGAATTTCGCAATTCCTTGATCCTTTCGAGTTAGAAGGCACCTGTTTCTTTCAACAATCAAGGTTGAAGCCTTCCTTTGTTTTAGCTGTTCCTGCGAGTTATTAAATTCTCAGGCCAGGCAGCTAATAGAGGCTTTTGTCTACTCGGGAGAATCTTGATTGAGTAGTCAAGGGTAGAAAACTAATAAATAAATTTTCTCATTCCAGAATTCATATGATCTCTAATTTCATTAGTAAACAAACCGTTGCTGCATTCATTTCCACTGGTAATGCACAACGTGCGAATTGGAAGTGCCATTTTAATTTAGCCATATGACAGTTGAATAATCAAACTCGAAGTTGTGTTTGGAAAGAGGGAAAGAAAATAAGAAAACAAGGTACATCATCTAGGAGAGGAAAGCGTAGAGAAATGCGGTGGCTTTTTAGTTACTGTGTTTGATATAGATTCTCCCAATTAATCCAACTCTGGAAGGATCAAAATTAAAGAAACTAGAGTCATGTGAAGGATTTTGAATTCCTCTCCAAATCTTTTCCTCTCTAATCCATCCTACGAAACAATTACAAGTCTTGCTAATCAATTCGCTGGTCTTGACACCTCTATTTCTCGTTTCACTTTTCTCTCCTACCAAACAAGGTTGAGTACGTTTTTTGCTTGAAAAAGTATTGCCAGAAAACACGATTAAGAATCTTTCGATAAAGAAAGCATGTTTACAATAGCACATTTTCTCATTTTTCTTCCTACTGCTTGGTAGAAAATCATTTGTGGACGAGCAAATATTGGACAAAGGCATATCTGGAAAGGGAATCAATTTATTAGGCAAATGTTTCTTTTACCTAAAATACGTCGAAAACGTGTTTTTAGTTTTCAGGTTCATCTGGCCATTTGATCTGGTCCCAAAATTTTAACAGTGTAATAACTCTTCAACATATTACATGTGTAAAACAAACGATTGATGATTATGTTGAAAGCAACAATAATACGATCCTAACATGCTAAAAACATTATGCATATAAAAGATCATGAACGGAAGCGTGAAAATTAAACATACCTCCTGCCATTGCTTTCTGTGCAGACAAAGACTCCAGTTTATGTGAATGTGGTTTGAGTCTTCTAACACTCAAACACTCTGATGATGGTGTATAAACTGAAAAGAGTAAGAGGTGATAGGGACTAAATAAAGAAAAGTTCAACACATGAACTTACTGTTTTTCACTCTGTATAAGAAATCCTTCCATCAAGGGTTTTTATACAGGTTAAAAGAAAAAAGAGTTACCAAAAAAGGTTTTATTGTGGTTTAATGAAAGAATAAATATGAGACCATAATGTTGCAATGGTTACAAATTCTTACAATCAATACCATTTATTCACAACAATTGAAGGATAAAAAAACATTCATTCTCCCACTTGGTCTCCATATTTAATCTAATATCCATTAAACCCAAACTTTTAAGAAATAAATACATGAATCATAGCGATAGTTCCTCTAAATTATGAGTATTATCTTCCATGTATTACTATGTATTGTTTCTCATACTTTATTCCCTATATGGTAACTTAACTTTATGAATAAACCCAATATTTATTCTCGGTTCTGTTAAATGTGAATTTTTCTCTAATAACTTTATGCGCAAATCAAATATAAGAAAACATCACAACTGAATAAGAGTTTCATTAAGATTGTAAATTGTACGCACAAACAAATTTACATTGTGGAATCAAGTCCCATATGAACTACATGATCCTTAAATGACTTTAGTGGTGTTCCTTTTGTCAAAGGATCTACGATCATCAATTTAGTACTTATATGTTCTATGACACTTTATTTTCTTTATTGCGTTCCCTTATGGCTAAGTACTTAATATCGATGTGTTTACTTCGACTGCCACTCTTATTATTCTTAACTATAAAGACAGCAGCTGAATTGTCACAATATATTCTTAATGGCCTAGACATAGAATCTACAATTCTAAGGCCTACCATGAAACTCTTCAATCATACACCATGCGAAGTAGCCTAAAAACATGAAACGAACTTTGCTTCCATAGTAGAGGTAGTAACTAATGTTTACTTTCCACTCCTCCAGGATATAGCTCCTCTAGCCAGCGTAAAGATATAACCGGATGTTGATTTCCTTGAATCAACACGGCCAGCATAGTCTGAATCAGAGTAGCCAATCACTTCCAGATTGTCTGTTTTTTTATTCATAAGCATGTAATCTTTTGTACCTTGAATGTACTTCATCACCTTCTTTGCAGCCCTCCAGTGAAAAATGTCTAGATTACTCTGATATTTACCCAATATTCCTCCAGCAAATGCAATGTCAGGTCTTGTACAGACCTAAGCATACATAAGGATTCCAACAGCTGAAGCATAAGGAATATTGCTCATCTGATTTTTCTCTAAATCATTCCTTGGGCATTGGTTTAGACTGAATTTATCACCCTTTACAATTGGTGCTATACTAGGTGAACAATCTTTCATCCTAAATCTTTCCAAAACTTTATTGATATAGGTTTCCTGTGACAGTCCTAGAATACACCGAGATCTATCTCTATGGATCTTAATGCCAATAACATAAGATGCCTCACCCATATCTTTCATTTTAAAACTCTTGGAAAGAAATTGGTTCCTCGTATAGTAACCCTTTATTGTTGGTTACAAGCAGGATATCATCCATATATAAGACAAGTAAATGGATTTTGCTCCCACTAACCGTTTGGTATATACATTGATCCATGATATTTTCTTGAAAACCAAATGAAGTGATAATATCATGAAATTTTAAATACTATTGACGGGAGGCCTATTTCAATCCATATATGGATTTCTTGAGTTTGCAAACCAATTGCTTACCATCACTAGAGGAGAATCCTTCTGATTATTTCATGTAAACCTCTTCCTTTAGATCACCATGGAAGAACGCTGTTTTCATATCCATTTGATGTAACTCAAAGTCAAAATGAGCCACTAATGCCATAATCACACAAAGGGAGTCCTTTTTGGATATAAGAGAAAAAGTCTCAGTGTAATCTATACCCTCCCTTTGAGTGAATCCTTTTGCAACGTGTCTTAACTTATATCTTTCAATGTTGCCTAATGAGTCTTTCTTTGTCTTGAAGACCCATTTGCATCCAATGGCTTTTACACCATCAAACAGCTTAACAAGATCCCAGACCCCATTAGATGACATAGAGTTCATCTCTTCTTTCATGGCATTATACCACAAGTTAGATTCCTTACAACTCATGGCTTCTAAAAACGTTTCTAGATCATTTTCGGCTCTAATGTTGTGTTCAGACTCTTGTAGATACACGATATAATCACTTGGAATCGCCGATCTCCTTACTCTAGTAGATCTCCTTAATGTTGGCTTAACATTCTCCTGAGGAGCATGTTGTTCAACAGGCTCTTGTATCTGCTATTTATTTGGATCTACTATTTCTTGATCAGTGGTCTGTGGAACTTGAATAGCTGATTGTTGTTTATTACGCATTTGAATTATAGGTGTATTGTGTACAACAATCACTCTATCACATGATGTGGAAGGTTGGGCATCTGCATGATCTTTCTCAAAAACAGTGTTCCAAGATCAATCACTACCACTGATCAAGTCATTCTCAAAAAAAATTTGCATTCCTTGATTCCACAAACCGAGTAGTATGTGATGGACAATAAAATCTGTACCCCTAGGACTATTCAGCATAACCAATAAAGTATCCACTTATGGTCCTTGGTCTAGCTTTTTTTCTTATGGATTATAAGCTCTTACTTCAAACGAGCATCTCTAAACGGGTACATGTCACAAACTTGGTTTTCAACCTTTCCATAACTCAAAAGGTGTCTTTGAGACAGCTTTGGTTAGAACTATTTAATATATACGTAGCTGTCTTGAGAGCCTCAGTCCACAAGAACTTAGGAAGCTTAGAGCTGCTAAGCATACTCCGCACCATATCCAACAATGTTCGGTTTCTTTTTTTTGCCACACCATTCTGATCTGGAGAACCAGGCATAGTGTATTGAGCAACTATCTCATGTTCTTGAAGAAACTTTGCAAATCGACCAGGCGCTTGTTCATCTTCTGTGTATCTACCATAGTATTTACCACCTCTATCAGATCTCACTACCTTTATTTGCTTACCACATTGTTTCTTTACTTCTGCCTTAAACACCTTAAAGGCATCTATAGCTTCATTTTTGTTATGAAGCAAGTAGAGATACATATATCGTGAGTAATCATCAACAAAAGTAACGAAATACTTTTGACTATACATCTATGTCTGGACTACAAATATCTGTATGTATGATCTCCAATATGTCTGAGCTCCTCTTGGCACCTTTCTTTGACTTATTGGTATGTTTTCCTTTATGTAGTCCACACAAGTATCAAAGTCAGTAAAATCTAGAGTACTAAGTACCCCATCATTCACTAATCTCTTTATTCTCTCAATAAAGATATGACATAATCTACAATGCCATAACATTGAGGATTCTTCATTCATAATACATCTCTTATGCTAGCATTATCATGAACATGCATAGAAGTATAAAAAGTTTCATTTTGTAAATTAATTTTCAAAAGACCATAAGACATTGTACCATTTTCAATAAATTCATATCTATAATATAAACTGAATATAGTATCTAAAAATTAAAGGAAAAACCCAATAATACAAGCCTTGAAACATAAATTAAATTCCTTGAAAAACTTGGAATATAAAATGTCTTTTCCATTTATAACACAAAACCACTACTTAAAACTAATTTGCATGTTCCAACTGCCTCCACATGTAAGCGTATCTTATTGCCTACATAGATAAACTGCTCACTGCTCACTGGCTTCCTTAGGTTTTGCAACCCCTGCAAGGAATTAGTGACATGGATTGTAGAACCAGAATCAATCTACTATGTGTTATGACCAACATCAATCATATTAGATTCAAAACAAACAAGTAAGAATTGAGTACCTTTCTTCTTAAGCCATTTTTTATATTTACGACAATCCTTCTTCATGTGCCCTTTCTTTTTACAAAAGAAGCACCTGGATTCCTTTTTAATATCAGCCTGTGCAAACAATTTTCCTTTTACCTTGTTCTTGGCTTGTCCCTTATTCTTGCCTTGAGTTTCGAGATGGACTTTCTCCCTCGCCTCCATAACAAGTCTTCCTTTTTCCTAAACACACATGGTCATCAACTCGTTGATGGACCACTTATCCTTATGTGTGTTGTAGAATATTTTGAAAGGTCCATATTGTTGTGGAAGAGTGTTCAAGATGTAGTGTACAAGGAAAGGCTTTGACATCTCAAGCTCAAGTGTTTTTAACTAAGCCGCTATATCCCTCATTTGCATGATGTGCTCACGCACACCACGAATTTCGGTGAGCTTTATGGATGAAAATTTCATTATCAAGGTGGTTGCCAAAGCTTTGTCTGATGATGCAAATTGCTCATCAATTGCCTTCATCAAAGCTGGCACATTGTCATAGTGTTCCAGTAAACCACAAATACCAGCCAAAATTTTAGTTTTAATAAACATGACACAAAGACGATTGGATCACTCCCATTTCTCATATTTATCAACATCATCTGGTTGGTTGGTTTCCGTAATGGCAGGTAGTTCATCTTTATGGATAGTATAATCAATGTCCATCTAGCCCAAATGAAGAAGAATTCTCTCCTTCCACACCTTATAATTATCACCCTTAAGTTTAGGAATATCTCATTTAAAATCAGAGTAGTTCATTGATTGTTTTGCTGCATAATTAAACATGCATGCTTGTGTTACTAAATTGTGGCTATAATGCTATATGTCATGTTTTACCAATGTAAATATATGCAATAAAAATATGTATCAAATGACATTAAAAAATTACCACTGGACTAAATTTTTTAAATTCAAATAGATACATATACCTTCATGATGACACTATCAAATTATATTCATTTATCTTAACTCCTGTGAGTAAATTAAGAAAAATAATTTGATACATCATCCTAACTAATCATATTAAATATAATAAAAATTCATGTGAGATAAAATTTATCATATTACATATGATTAATCACAATTTAATGTCCTTTTGCCATATGTGATTCAAATATTTAATATAATTTTGTATAATCAAAGATGCTGTGGCTACTCTTTAATTATTTAAAATTATGTACATCACTAGACATTTATTCTAAAATTTTACTCATAAATAAATTGCATTTACTTAAAGCAATAAATATGATCAAAGAACCAATAATTTATGTACCAATATTCATTTTGCATAGATTAAAATTATACAAACAAAAACATAATTTTAGCATAATATTGCACAAAATTTAAATGCACTAAATTATCTAACTTAACATTGCATGCATAATTTAAATCACAAATTATACATAATGAACATTATATGCACATAAATATATAAAATTATATCCACACAAAAACTATATAATATTCATAACAAATACAAAAAATTATGAATATTCAAAATTATGAATTTTTTCATAAATTTATTCCATAATATGAAATTTTTCATAAAAAAATACCAAAATTGTGGAAATTATGAAAAATGAAAATCTCATAAAATTATAAAATTTAAAAATTTTATGAAATTTTCCTCAAAAATATTACTTTATGAAATCTGGGAAAATATCAAAAAAAAAAAAAATTTAGATTTTTGGGTTTTTTTTTTTAATTTTCTACCCATTGAAAACGATATGTCGTTTTGAGCATTAAGCCCAAAACGAGGTGTCGTTTCAGTAACTGAAACGCAGCCTGCCAACAGTCTAAACGACATATTGTTTTACTCCTTATAGTTTAAAACAACATGTCATTTCACTATGCTGAAAACACTCCTTCTCTGGCTGAAATGACATGTCATTTTTGGTCTCAATACCTGAAAACGACGTGTCATTTTTTACTAGCAAAACACACCATTCTCAGCCAGAAATGATATGTCGTTTTGGCTGACCTAAGGCCAAATGACATGTTGTTTTCATGTCATCTTCAACCTCTAAACAGGTTAAAAAGACCCAGTTGACCCGAATTTTGATCCGGTTTTTGACTTGGCTCATTTTTCACCATCCAGACATTGTTTTTGACATTTCAAATTGCAGAATTCTTAGAAATCAAGTATCATAATGATTTCTAATCTTAGTTTCAATTAAAAAAATGCTAAATTCAAAAACCCAAAACTTCAAAAATTTTCAACGAAAGTCTTCAAACACAGTGTATTTTTCTAGATTTCTCCATGCAAGGCAGAGGTCTAATCCAGCTCTGATGCCAAATGAAAGCAACAACAATATGATCCTAATATGCTAAAAACGTTATGCATATAAAAGATCATGAACGGAAGCGTGAAAATTAAACATACCACCTGCCATTGCTCTCTGTGCAGACGAAGACTCCAGTTTATGTGAATGTAATTTGAGTCTTCTAACACTCAAACACTCTAATAATGGTGTATAAACTGAAAAGAGTGAGAGGTGATAGGGACCAAACAAAGAAAAGTTCAACACATGAACTTACTGCTTTTCACTCTATACAAGAAATCCTTCCATCAAGGATTTTTATGCAGGTTAAAGAAAAAAGAGTTTACCAAAAAAGGTTTTATTGTGGTTTAATGAAAAAATAAATATGAGATTATAATGTTGCAATGGTTACAAATTCTTACAATCAATACCATTTATTCACAACAATTGAAGAATAAAAAAACGTTCATATGTTTCCCAATTTGGTTTCTTCAACCGTTGAAAAATCCTCTAGTCACAAACTGATCTGACATCTATACGATAACACTAGAGAACTTTGCTAGTTAAAACAGATTTAGTCACAAATTGCAAAGTCATATTGTTCATGGTTTGACAGGGATAGAGACCTGATATTCCAAGAGGTTAACTAATAAAGCTGTTATGATAAATGCTAATAAATAATGAACTGATAAACGTAATAAGATGATCCTGTCCTGCTTTTAATCAAGTCGGGGGTCCTACATAAGTAGGTCATGTCTAAGGCATTTCCCATCCCTTGTTCTCTTTTCCTATATCATTTCAAGAACCTAAAAAAAGGCACTATTTTTTGTTGTTTTATTCTCCTTTAGGATTTTTTTCAACCAAAAAAAAGAAGCAATATATGTATGTGGGAGTTGATATCTCAAGCTCAATGCTTCTCTACTTGTTCGACCATTCTCCACTGCTCCACTCTTTAGACGGCACCAGCAGTTTATCTGTCACAGACACTCTAACACATAAGTCAGATAAACGCAAGAGTAATAGTAAAGTGGCAAAAGAAGATCAAATATGAAACCAAATGCTTAATTTATGGACAGAACTAGCAGAAAAACTCACGTGTTGTAGCGGGAAATACTATTATGTTATACAAAAAATTAGTAATTACTGCAATATAAGAGTAGTTTATATATATATATATACATATATATATATACAGTTATTGAACTATGATTTATTGGTATGAGGCCATTTTTTATTAAGATTATATTAACATGTATATTTATTAAATTTATTTGTGATATAATTACAGATGAAAACTTCAATGCTATATATTTTATATCTAACATGGTTAAAATGTGCCAAAAAATAAATGATTTAAAATATATAGGCCTAATTCAGATTGCATAAGCCAAATACGATTAAGAATAGTTGGTTCAGTTCATGTCAGCTCATTCCATTTTTTCACTCATGTATTTGATACATGTTTAGTACAGTGGTCTATTACATGTCGATAAGTTCTGTTACTGTACATTGAAGCTTTGATCCCTGAGCTTTCTCTTTACATTTTTTCTTCTCTCTAGTTCTCAAATCCTCTATCTTCTCTCTAAAATTTTTTATTTCTCTCTCTAAAGTTCAAACCTTGTTCTTCTTTTTCCTTCTTAGTTTTTTCGTTTTTGTCACTTGTTTCTTTTTCAACAATTCAAATTGTATTCACAACCTTTGAACTTTTTTATTTTTTTCCTTTTCTTATTCATTTCTTTTGTTTCTTGTTTAATTTTCTTTGTTTTTTATGTATTCAAAATATTATCACTTGAGAAAATATTTCCATTACTTTCTTAGAAGATTCGTAGGTAGAAATATAAGTCTAGAATTACTCGACTTTAGATTTTTAAGCATTTTGATATTCCTAATGATGTGAGATGTTGATTGAAGATAAAATTCGTCCGAGTGATTTTAAACATAGTGTTGGTCTTCTAGGTATAGGTACCAACAATAGTGCCATAAGAAGAAGAGCTTGTGTTATTGAGTCTAAATGTAATAAATGTGGGCGACAGATTTATAAGGTTAAGTGTCGTTCACTTGGACCTATGTTAGTAAACAAGGATAACAAAATTCATTTCTATAAAGATGGTCTTTCTAAAGAGAACTTAGATAATCTCCAATTTACTCTTCAGAGTCATCTTAACAGAGATGCTTAAAGTACAATTTCTAAATTCTAGCCTAAATTGCACGTAGAAAGACAACATCTTAAGAATATAGCATTTAAAGACCACCCTGTTTGTCAGTTTGTAAGAAAATTGGATGAGGATTAAATTTGTATCCATAGTTGTTGCTTCAATGTTTTTGGAAAGAATGTGTTTTGTGTTTTTAGTATTAGTTTGTTTTTAGATTGTTACAGTAAGTGTCGAATAATTAATATTGGTTTTTCTTGTTTTCTTTTAAAAATATTTTATTGTCAGATAAATCATGTGATGTACTATAGTTTGTTTGAAATTTTTGAATCTTATGTAGACGTTTCAAGATTTGTGTCTCATTTGTCAAATATTCTACAATAATTTGTCAATTTTTTTTTATAGTTTATTTTGTGTCTTATATCAGTTGTGTAGATTCGAAATTGTCAAAAGTCTATAGTGTTTTATTTGTGTCTGTCATATTTTTTAGAATTGTTTGATAATGTCAAAAGTTACACAATTTTATCCTGATTTTCAAAAGTTCATTTGATTATGTGTCCTTTTTCTAAAATTTTGTAGAGTTGTTAAGTAAATCTTTGAAAATTTTGTTTTGCTTTTTTTACTTGTGCATATCTTATCTAGATTTTTATTTCAGCTTTTATGATCTGATTGTTTGACTTTTTAGTTTTTGTATATTTCCAATTCTTTTAAGATCCCATTCAGGACTTAAAGAGTTTATGCAGAGCAGACTTAAAACCAAAACCCAAAAAAACAAATACTTTAAAAAAATCATAGAAACAAAAATGTTTTTCTCTCATTTTTTTAGGAAAATCGAAAATTGTCTATGTTTTCTATGGTTCTAGTTTTGAAAAAGATAGAGTCTATTTTGAAGCTGTAGAACATTTAAGGCAAGTTTTATTCTGCAGAAAGATTAACTTAGTTTATTGGAGAGGTAGTTTAGGCTTAATGGGGGTTGTTTCAACAATGACACAATCTAATGGTGCTCAAGTATTAGGGATTGTGCCTAAAGTCCTTACTGAGGATAACATTTGTGAGGAGACTATAGGTGGAAAAAATAGTTGGCCATATTTATGAATGCATAGAAGCCCTAATTAATATAGCTGATGCTTTTATTGCTTTATCTAGTAGTATAGGCACTCTTGAGGAAATGTTTGTAGTTGCTAATGAAAAACTGTTGAGTATTTATTCGAAACCATTATGGCTTGTCAATGTTAATGATTTTTATGATGATTTGTTGAAGTTTTTAGATCATGCTGTATAAGAGAATTTCATTGAACAAGGAGAACACAAATTTTTGTTACTACTCTGACTGCTAAAGAATTGTTGGACAAAATGTATGTTATTAATCCAGAGTCTGACAATGCAACTTCGAAGCACATTGTTCAGAGTTTATATTTGTGTGCTTTGAATAACCATTTTGTCCATGTGATGTTGCTCTTTATTTTATCTTTTGCATGTTTGTTTATTTATTTTGTAACATGTTGTTTTTAAAACCCTTAGATTCATTAATTCTGATACTGAGATGGTTGATATTACATAGTATTTAATACTCTTGAAATACATCTTGCTTAAGATTTGATAATGTATTCAGATCATGAGGTCCGATGTTTTATCTTTGTTTTT
>CAMOHE010047390.1:0-20233 GCA_946598075.1 Artocarpus hirsutus
AATTTTCTCACAAATACCATATTTTGAAATCGTAAAACGGGAAAACTTTATCCATTAATTCAAATAAATGAAAAGTCAAATGTTTTATTACCAAATTAACATAAATCATCCCATAATTATGATATTTAATCAGAATTAAACGTCCATAATTAAATTTCATCTTATCATAATTTTGTAAAAATTTCTACTGACTACTTGTCAGCTGTCATCGGCCTGTCGATCTCAGGAGTTCGGCCTGCCGATCTCAGAAGTCCGGCCTACCGATGATATACCATCGGCTTGCCGTTCTGAGGACATCATTTCGGCCTGCCGAACTTAATAGTCCGGCCTGCCGAACTGCCTTAACACTCAAAATTCATTCATAACATATAATTGTTCATAAAAATATAATTAAACACATAACATTAATGACATGAACATTTGAGCACATCAATTCCACGCGAGCGTCACCTGTAATAACACTTAGAATAAAAATGGTTAGCACCATTTATCATATATCATAGCACTTATCATGAGTATATCACTTAACATCATCCTCAATATAACATTAACGTCGTCATTAACATAACATTTAACGTCGTTATTTATCATAGCATTATCCGTTACATCAAATTAGGCGGGCGTTACAGCAATCTCGCTTACAGTATATACTGTATGAAATGCATTGTGATAGATGCTCAGTTTTAAGGATTTAAGGTTCAGTTAAGGAAAGAATGAAGGAAAATGACACGAAGGGCAAAATGGTCATTTTATGAAAAATGGCCAAAACGGAGCCGAAACGTCCGATGTTGGAAAACGTTTCTTAGTGGTGATTTTTTCATATTATGTATGTAAGGGTATGTTAAGTTAAGTTATGAGTCTGTTAAGTCACGAAATGGACGAAAAACCCGTCAAGGACAAAATCGTTATTTTTATAAAAATGGCTAGAACGGAGCCGGACACTCCAATTTAGCATAACGTTATTAGATGGAAAATGTTTCGTAATATGTTGAGTAACATAACCGCCAGTGAGACGGGAAGTTATATAAAGGGAATGCATGTTTAACGTTTACGTTTTATTATCAATCGAGTGGATTGATAAATAGAAAGATTATTAATGAGTCGGCTATCATATGATTAGGACACAAGAGCCGACAACGAAAGGGAAAAGAATGAGAAAGGAACGAGACAGGAAAGGAATAGAGTACGCTAGAGCATAGTACGGGTAAGTTTCAGACCTCACCTACAGCATGAAGAAAATGATTTTTAAATCTTTTTGATATATGTTTATAAATGAGCTTGCAAGTATTATGCAAGTGGTTTCTAAAGTATGTTTGCATTAATTATGCAAAAAGTTTTACAGTATAGATCAAGTTTGCAATGTATTTGCAACGATTATGTTTAAAGGTATAATTGCATTTAATATGCATAAAGTTTAAAAGTTCAAGTTATGCTTTTGAAAGCATTTAAAGTATGTTTTACATTTTTGATAATGCATAATATTTTATAATTAAAGTTATAAGCTTTATGATGCATTGGTTATGCTTTCAGTTAAGTTTCAAAATCAAAGTTGTGATTTGCAAAATGTGATTGCATTACATGTTGCATATGTTATGCAATAAGTGTTAGAGTATATATTATGATTTACAAAAGGTGATTGCATTACATGATGCATTTGATATGTAATATGTTGCATTCGTTATGCAATAGATTTCACGGTATAAGTTATAAATTGCAAGTGTGTTTGCATATAATGTGACTGCATCTGACATGCTTACATAAGATAATAAGAAGGTAAAGTAAGGATGAAAAGGAAAGTGTCGTACTAGCCTCTACGTTATGAGGTAATGAACGTAAAGTTAAAGTTAACCTCTAAGATATGAGGTACTTGACCACGTGATCGATGGTCTCAAGTCTTTCGCAAGGGAAGCATCATGTATATGATCTCATGATTAATGAGTTGGTACGAACAATAAAGCAAGGGAAGGAAAGCGAATGAAAGATAATGAAAGATAAAGACAAGAATGGAAAGTGAATGAAAGATAAAGAAAGTTAAGGAACGAATATAGTAAGTTAAAGTAAGATAAGAGTGCACGTAAAATGCTCATAATTGAAAGTACATAATTGAGCATAATTGGAATCGTGCATTATGAATTGCTTGTATTCCTTATTATTAAGTTTTATGATTAATGTTTATGGAAAATATATTGTGAATATTTATGATAATGTTTATGAAAACATTTGTATGTTATGAAAAACATTATGAGGAATGTTTTATGATAAATGTTTACGGAAAACATGAAGGTTTATAAACGACGTGTTGTGAAAAACGTATAAGAAATGCTTTATGAAAGCGTTTATGAGAAACGTTTTATAAGTATTTCAAATGTGTTATGAAAACGTTTATGAGAAACGTTTTAGAAATGTTTTATGAAAAGTGATTATGAAGAACGTTTATGAAGAATGTTTCAAGAGGAAAGTTTTTATGAGAAGAGTTTTTAAAGTATGTTTTAACGCTTTGTGAGTTTATGTTTGAACTTACTGAGCGTAAGCTCATAAAAAGTTGTTCATGCTGTAGGTAATGTATGGGTGACCAGTAGGACCCATTAGCGAAGCTAGGTGCTGCGGAAGGGTAGATGCGAGATGTGAGAATGGATATCACTACAATTTGCTTCCTCTACACAAAGAAAAGATTTTACACTATGTAATGTAGTGTTTCCAAGGTTTTAAGAAATGTTTTCAAAGGTTTTTAGATACATTGTACTAAATGTATTATACAATTATGAAATGATGTTTTAAGTTATGTTTTAGTAAATGTTTCTTATTTAGTTTTAAGAAACAATTTGAAATGGTTTTAAAGACAAAGGTTGAGCAAAGCCTCAACAGGAATGGCAACAAAGGTCGTAACAGTTTTAAATGTTTAATTAAGAAATTTTTTTGTAATTCAGTATTTTCTTACTAAGTCAGTAAGATTACTGTTTTATACACGATGTTTATGAAAGTTAAGTGGCGTCCGAAAAGACGGGTCGTCACAGTAGGTATGGACGATACAAACAACTTTTTTTTGAAAAATAGTGATTTTGAAATTCTGAGTTTAAGACAAAGTTTCGGCGCTTTTCTTCAAACCTGTCCAGTTATTGTTTAAAATTTGTTTCAACAGAGCGTAGTTTGGGTTTTTAGGAAAATAAGCCCTGTATAGTCTAAATCATTTTTCAGATAAAATACAAAGTTTTTGATTTCATCGAAATGAATAACTATCGTGAAGAAATTTTTTTACCATTTTGACCCCATAATGTAACTTAAAGAAGATTTATAAAATTATCCAATAAAACTGTTTCAAAACTGTTTACTATGGTGCAATTATGAAATAAAATAATATGAACGTGTTAAAGGCAAAAAATGATTATTTTATTTTATTAATTTATCATTTTTTTACAAAAATAAGATAGTTTTAGATTTTGTCGAAATGAAGAAATTTTGTAAATTTTTTTTTTTTGAAGAATTTGGGGGTGTTTGGAAGGTGGTGGGAACCAGTGGTGAAAACCACTTTTATTGTAACATGTGAGAGCTTTACACTGTAGCAAATTTTTTTATTGTTACTATAGCATGTGAGAGCTTTATACTGTTCATAACTGAGTTTGTGATGGGAACCACAGTTCCCACCACTTTGCCAAACACCCGGTTTGTTTTTAACATACAGTTTGATGGTAATTTTCAAAACCACTATAATGCCACTACTGTATGATTTTTAGATTGGAACGTCCATCTAATGGCATAATCACATTTTTAGACAAACAAAGAAGTTTTAAAACTTAAGACAAGATTGCAGTTGAAAGTTTTGCCAAAATCGGATTCTTTTTTAAGTTATGATTTTTGACATGAAATTTTTAGAACGAGAAAAAACCGGTTTTTCAATAACCATGTCAACAGACCAAACAGTTTTGAAACAGAGTTTATAAAAATCGATAGTTTTAGATCCGCGGTGCTAGAATGTTGAATTACAGGCCTAAAGTGCTGCTAATGATCACGACTCTTTTTGACCAAAGTGTCGTCCTCCAGTACCGCGTTCAAAATAGAGTAGTAACTTAGTGGGTGATTTTGAGTCTATTGATATGAGTTTCACTAGATATGGGTTTTCGAGCCCAATTGTGCTATTCAGACTCACAGAAGACCATTCCTACATCATATATCCATAACTATTTCTCAAGAAAATTTTATATTAACCAAGTTGTTAGGTAAATGAGAATTAAGTAATTAAGGAAAATTTAGGCAATTAAGGAAAATTAGCTAAGCAAAAATTATAAGTTATGAGGATTCAATTATTTAATTTTTTTAGCAAAATAAATAGTTATTTATTCCTTTATTAAAGGAAATTACCTTTTAAACAACGATTTAATTCCTTTTAAGACATGCTAATTTAATTAACATAAAACAAGTAAAGCTTATACTCAACGGGTATTTTTTATAGACTCAAATATTGTGACTGAGGTTAGGAGTAGAAGTGAATCTCTACATTTAGAAATAAAGTAAGTAGAAATCTTGTTTACAGTGTGGAAATTATGGTTTTCAAAGTAGAAATGCTTTACATGTTTTATGCAAAATATGAATGCATAATTATGCCTTATGTTTGTGATATCTGATACTATAAAATAACATGCTATACTGCATACTCATTAATAAGACAAGTAAAACCTACAAGATAAGCTAAGTTAGAGTGTTGTACTGATCTCTCAACTTATGGAGCATAACCTCTCGACCTACAAAAATAATATGTTAAGATTGAGAATTAGATCTTGGTGTCATTCGAGACTTTACGAACCCTAACTTTCTGATGATCACTAGCAACTGGTACTATCAACACTCGGCCCCATGAGTATGATAAAACATGTTCATATTAATACATAATTGATTCAAACATAATTTATGAAATAGTTTCTACCATATGTTTATGAGTGAACATTCCTACTTGAACGAAATCTTATTCAAGAATGTTTATGCTGTAAGCAAGAAGCCAGCAAGCAACGTGTGAAAGCCAGCAAGCAATGTTAATTTTTCAAATGATGCTTGTATCTGCACAGTTGTGGAAGCAAGATTTATCATTTATCATATTGGAGGTCTAAAGATGTGATGAAATTAGAGGGGTTATCCCAAGCCAAATGTTTACATACTTTCAACAGTAGCGACGCAAAAGATCCAGCAAGAACTGTTGCTACAATTGGTGATCTAAAACATCTAAGATACTTGGACTTATCTTACACAAGTCTCAAAGAACTACCTAGTTCAATTTGCAGGCTGTACAATTTCAGACGCTGCTATTGTCAAGTTGTAAACAACTTAGTCAATTGCCGGCCAACGCATGTAATTTAATCGGCTTGCGACATCTTGTGATCAGTGGAGCGAATTTAAACGAAATGCCGCCACAAATGTGCAATTTTACAAATTTGCAGACATTAACCGATTTTGTTTTGGGAGGAAAAAGTGTCTCCAGGATCAAAGATTTAGGAGCATTACAGAATCGAGTCAGAACTCGAAAGTGTGCTGGATGTTGGGGGTGTTTTAGAAGCTGATTTGAAGCAAAAAGAATATCTTACTCAGCTTATATTGATATGGAAGCGTGGTGAAACAACTAAGACATTAAAAGAAAGAGAAGTACTTAATGCGCTTGAACCACATACGAAGTTGAAAAGACTTGAAATCCGAGAGTCATTCCCAGATTGGATAGCAAATGAGTCATTTGTTCCATGGTTGAAGTTCGCTTATAAAATTGTCGAAACTGTTGCTTGTTGCCAACGTTCGGGCAGCTACCTTCCCTCAAAGTGCTTGAAATCAAGGAAATGCGTAGTGAGCGATCTGATGCTTCCTTCATCAAGCCATTTCAATTCTTACAAAAGTTATTCGTGCATGCGATTGCAATGGAGAGATGGCCCACTGGAGCTAATCGAGAAGGCGGAATTTTTCGTTGTTCTCGAGCATATTGAATTGATAAATTGTTGCAATCTAAATGTGGGATTGCCTGCTGGTTGTCTTCCATCCTTGCAAAAGATTAGAATTATGTATTGCATGTTAGAACAAAATTGTGATGAAAACCATCATCACCCAGATCATTCATGTCAAATCATCAAGAATATTAATAAGATATGGAAGCTAACCTGTATCCATAGATGTGATGTGAATCCCGAGTCTGTAGATTGAGGATTTTCCAAAGTCTGATACGTAAATACTTCTTCACAGAATACTCTGTAATTTCTCTGTAGATGGAGACTGTAGATGGGAAACAGAAAAATAATGTAAGTACTAGACCACAACCCTTTTATATAATTGCTAAACCCTAGCAATTATCTTTAATTACCAATTTAGCCTATCAAAAAATTAGTAATTATATTTTTAGTCTCTATACATAAGAGGCCCACACATAATGATTGATCACTTTTAATTTAAAAACCTTATCTGATAGCCTTTAATTCACATTTATTTAATATGTTAGCCCATATATTGGATTTAGATCCAATGTTGTGATGAAATGGTGAGTGTATTTTCAACAAATCAAGACATGGACACCACAAATCCTTCTCTTGAGTTCATTCGCATACCCGACTGTGAGAAATTGGAGTCGTTTTCGGAAATGGGATTGCCCTCTACTTTAAAACGACTTGATATTGATCATTGTGAAAAGCTTGTTGAAAACCGCACGAAGTGGAATCTTCGAAGACTCTCTAATCTTCTAGACACATTCCTGGATGGATACAAGACTCCATTATTCATGTTGGATTCATTTGAAGGCGGGCACCATCTCTATTGACTTTTCTCTTAATCTTGTATTGCACAAACTAAAAACCTTAAGCTCTAAATGGCAAAGGCTTCTCTCAATCTCAGGTACATTACTCTTTTTTTTCCCTTGCTCGAATACTCTGCCTTTAATAAACTCATTTTCGCTTTTACTTTCAGCATTCAGGGACAGCGTATCAAGTAATATACTCATTTTTGTTATATTTCAATAATTATATCTTATTTGCAGCATTTAAGGACACCATATAAAGTAAATATACGTGCATACATGCACATGGATGCATACATACATGCACACATGCATATATATGTATGTATCGAAGCAATTGACTCTCTTATATGTCATTGCTTTAGCAGTTTTAATAAATTCTAATTTATGCATTTTTATCGACTACCTTAAGGAGAAACAAATTCTGAAATCTGAACTAATGAGTTTTGATGGTGCCAAGATTATTGAAAATAATGACTTGTAAGCTTCATTATTTCTCGCTGAATTTTTTATATTTCTAGCCTTTCTTTTGTGCATCATTTCATCACTATTATTGAAATTTTTTTTTTTCCTTTTCATGATTGTAATAAAGGTTGAGTTTGCTGGAATTGGTGGCTATTATGTAGCTTTCTGTCACTTTATAAGAGAACACAGCCTTTTCATAACATTCTAAAATGGCCAACACCTAAGAAGCTTAGCCCCTATTTGGCATAGTGGTGGGAACCACGGTTGGTTCCTACCACAAACTCAGTTATGAACAGTATAAATCTCTTACATGTTAAAGTAACAAAAAAAAAAAAAATTACTACAGTATAAAGCTCTCACATGCTACAATAAAAGTAGTTCTAATCAACGGTTACCACCACCTTTCAAACACCTAATTAGTGTTGTTTATCTCTTTGATGAGGCTGGGTCGAATCTTGATGTTAGGCTCTACGCATTCGGAACGCTACCGTTAATTGGTTTGGCTATCAAGGTATATGCTTATTATCCGCATGTCTATCTCTGCGTACTAAAACATAAAACACAGAGTTCTCAAAAGAGTCAAGAGCAAAAGAAGGACAATAGATGGAGTTGCCCTTTGTGTGGTTCTCTACAAAGCTATATAATATATGATTTTTCAGTGTCACCAGAGAATACACAAAAGCTTTGTTCTATTCTTTTTATCTCTTTATTTTCTTAGCTTTAAGGAAACATAATTTTTTTCAACGATCTTTTGAAGAAGTTTGATTAAAGCCAGAGACTAATTTCAACAGTGTTTGTGGTTTAGTTTCGTGAGCTGAGATATATCTACTCTTCTTCACCTGGACCACTCTTAAACGTAAGCCGAATAATCCAACCAATAACTTATTGATATGTTCAAAATTTTTCATGGAATTAATATCATCCTTTTATTGGATTCAGGCACCAAATGCAGTGATTGACTAACAAACACGTGCTTTTATAATGCTTCTGGCGATGGTAGTTGAGATATGGTCACATTTCCAAGTTGCGCATGGTTAGGGTTAAACCAGAGATACGTTAGCACGTTTTGTTTTTTCATGCTTAGTTGTTAGAACTTTTGAATGTAAGTGTTTTTTTTTTTTTTTAATAAGCTGTTGGGGGTAAAAACGGTATCTCATCTCCCGCCGTAAACATGCACATTCATTGTCAAAGAACGTCGTCTAAGGAAGATGACTGGCCAGCGAGCGACTCGAGAAGCAGTGTCGACTGGAAAAATATGTCAATTGAAGAACAACGGGACCCTTCCGAGATAAATGATTACGGGATTGTTTTCAAGATCCATGAAGGCCAGGACGACCGAATCTGTAAACGAAGGCAAGAATTAGGCCAAGCTTGGAGTAGAAACTACCTCAAATCAGTTTAAGGAAACAAGTAAAAAGGAAAGTCAATTAGAGCCAAATAAGGAAACTGCCATTTCTCCAGTCAAATCCAGATCAACTCGAGAATCAGAAAACTAGAAGGCTAAAATCATCTCCTGTAAATACGAGGTTAACGAGGATTTTACATTTGGCACATTTATTCTCTCTCTAGATTCTCACTAAATGACCTCCTTCTCTCTTATTCTTCTCTCAATCCCCATTGTATTTAAACCTTAAGCATTGGATGGTGAAACCCAAAGACCCTTCAGTGAACGTAGCCTCTGTATATTGGAGGTGAATCGCTATAAATTTGTGGTCATTTTTTTTGCACTTTACATTCTTTTTCTCACTTTTGTTCGACTAAAGACCAATCGACCCACCGTAACGATCCACACCAAAAGCGGTCGTTGGCCCTCTAAACAAATTTAATGTAGAATTTACCCTTTACAATACCCAAATATGTTTACGGTTTTAGCAACATTGACATTTCTCAATTACTTGTTCACTACTTTAGGATTCAAGAGTTGCATGGATGTGGAGTTCCAAGTATAGAAAATGAGTGCTCTAGTGCTTCTTGACTAATAGGATGTTTAGAATAATGGTTTGAACAATTTCTTATTTAAAACACTGTAACAGCTGAAAGTTTTATATTGTAGTTTTTTTTGCTTTACACTATGGACAGTTTGAAGTATTGTGCTCGACACAACATAAGCCATTTCTCTCTCAGAATTGTTGTCAATGTATTCTATGTATGCGCATGCAAACCTGGAATGCGGGCTTTTTCCCTTGTCTCAAGCATATTGATTTAAGATCTCGTGACAAACTAAATGTGGGATTACTGCTAGTTGTCTTTCATCATTGAAAAGAATGGTGGGTGTATTTCCAACAAGTCAAGATATTGATACCGCATGTCCCCCTCGTGAGTCCATTGAGATATTTTATTGTGCAAAACTGGAGTCATTTTCGGAGATAGGTTTGCCCTTTAAATTAAATGGATGTGCAAAGCTAATAGCTAACCGCATATACTGGAATCTTCAAAGAGTCTCCAATCTTCAACCGTTATGGCTCAATGCACGTGAAGAATTGAGTGTAGTCGATCCATTTCTTGAGTGTCAACTGCTAAGGGAGTGGTGTCGGCGACAGAGAGAAACAGGGGAAGATTGGCCCAAGATTCAACATATCTTCCACATAGAAATTGATTCCAAAACAGATATGATGTGCACTTGAATCAATTGGAAACTCCCATTAAAAAAAAGCAATTGGAAACAATTTTCTTTTATGATTACTCTGCCTTTGATTTTTGGTCATTTGCTTTTCAATTGACTACTCGAATTATCAACAAAAAAAATGACTACTCTAATTGGTAGCTTCTTTTCTCAAAATATATAGAAATTTAAGTCCTTGAAACTGGTTCATTAGCTCCTGATAAAAAAATATATATCATCTCATATGTGGTTGGCAAGAAAACTAATGTTTCTAATATGCCAAATAAATTTAAAAAAAAAAAAAAAAAGACGGCCACAGTCTGTTCATAAAAAAAAAAATAAAAAATTAGCTCCAATCTATGGGTCCTTCCTAATAGGCAGCTAGTCCCTTACTAGTATGGAGGGCAACAAAGTTTGATGTCCAATTCCAAAGAAAATTTTATATGGCATTTGGGAAGTGTATTTAGAAAACTGTACCATGTGAGACCCTTTACACTGTAACTTACTTTTTCTTATCATTATAGCTTGTGAAAGCTTTATACACAGCAATCAAAAGTTTTAGTTAGAACTGATTTTGTAAAAACATATTATTGATTATTGTTTGATACAAACATAAATGCAACTATATATAAATAAATTATAAATAAAATCAATAAAATTACCATGTCATCAGTAGTTGTAGATGGTGTTCTTGGGGTAGGCACGAGGGTACAGGGGAATTCCACAATCTGGCTGCCAACTTGATAACCTAAAATTCTATAACATTACAACCATAGCTACCATTATTTATAGACAAAAATTTTGAGTTTGGGGACTATTCATGAAACAAAATTGAGTACAAGAAGCAATTCTAAAAACATAAAAGAAATTGAGGACCTCTCATGAATTTATCCCTAAATGTTAAAACTGGTAAAAATGTATCACCACGAACTCATTATTTAAAAACAGTCCATGTTATCCATTGGAAAAGAACAAACCCCCAGCTTTACAACTGACCATATAAAGGACTGAAACATTTTTACATCGAGAAATATTTGTCAACACTTCTTTAGACTCTATCAACTAACACCACTCAGTCTATCCACAGTTTAACAAGGCTATCAACTTGCTAATTCCTTCTACGAGCTGACTTTATCTGTTTTCTTGTATTTGCTGGGGAAGATTGCTTTGAAGGTACAGGTAAGAGGGTTCCTCCTTTGATACCATCCGAATCGGTCATGTCACTAAGCGTTTTTTGGGCTTCAATATAAACAGTGAGGTCCCTAATCTGAAAGCATCATATAGTTGCTATATTAATTGTTACGAAAATCCAAAAATAGCAGTAATTGGTAGCAAACAAGAGTAGCTACAAGCATAAACATCCATCTAAATGTTCTTGTGGAGACCTGTTCTTCCAGATCAAGTATCTTCTCATCCCTCAGCTTCAGCTCTGCAGCTTCCCTGAACGGTAGAATGAGGAGCAGGTTATGTGAGGATATGAAGAATTTAACGCAGCTACGCTACAATAATAGCATATCATATGCAATTTACACTCAGTGTTTGGAAAAAAAAAAAGGGAGAAGAGGGGCGCTAAAGAGTTAAAACAGAAACTACATAATTTTGGCCCAAGTATAAGGGACAGGAAGAAACCCTGAATAGAGTTTCTAGTATGCATGGTCTGTTTTTGCCATAACAGTCATTTGGTCCAAAAGAACTGTACCTTTCCTCAATTTCCTTGAACTTCTTGCGGCAAATTTCTTGCTCTTTGATGAGACTTCGATTGATCTAAGAAACAAGAAACAAGCATAAACCTATGAAGATGATTGAAAAAAGAAATGCACTGAAGAAAAATATTCCAACAAAAAGTTTGGAATAACAAAGAAGCCAATCCGAAGAAAAAAGTAACTTAAAGGGACCGTAATAAAGACTTACTTCTGCAACAGTGTTTTTGTCCTCTGTACATTTTTGCAGTTTGTTTTGGATGTCCTGCATTTTGGAATTCACAGCTTCCTCGACTGCATCAGTGATTGCAGTTTCCAGTTTACTTTTGGCTTCCGCAAGTAGAGATGAGTAATACTGAATAAATAAATAAATAAATTCATAAAGGAAATTGTACTAGAGGAGAGACAGAGGAGCGTGTGATGTCCTGAACCCAAATCATAATATCAAGGAAGTATATGGGGTAAAGAATGAAAATCTCCATGTCTAATCTTGCGGAGGAAGAAACCTTTTATCAACTGTTTGCATCCCCAGATAAAAGTTCTTAAAAAGTGAAGAATCGTCATATTTAAAATCAGAGATCAACCCATATTTTTATTAGCACAATTGACCAACACGGGCTAGGCCGTAGAGGTCTGTAAAGAAGTACTTACTTGTCTTTGGGTCTCAAGCTGGCTAGCAAGAAGATGATTGTACTCGTCCACAATCTGTTGTCAAGCAGGCAATCCGAAGATCAGTTCATGTCCGCAGGAAAAAGTGAAGGTGTTAAATACAATATAAACGTGCTGCAATTTAATCCAACTAACACCATCTTCACCAGACAGGTTCAAAAACAATATTTCTAGCAAATCCTATAATCAAACTCTACAATAACGACCAGCTTTCATAGGAAATACATACTGCATCGACTTTGCTGCTATAGAGGGCTCCACCATAGCCAGACTCCTCACTAAATGTGCAACTAGCACAATCTCCTTCAAATGACATGCAATGGGCATTCATCTCACCATACATGCCATCAGCTTTCGATTGATTCAGTCGGTGAACATAACTATCACCAACATAATCCCAGATTTGTTGTGTTGTTAAGTCAAGAGAATAGCAATGCTGTCCATCCTTCCAGTGCCTAATAGCATGTCCTTCTTTGTATCTTCAAGTGTATACATAAAGTTACAGGCCAAAAAAAAAAGAAAAAGAGACAAACAAGCATCAGAAACTGAAACAATCACGATATCACAACTGCCGATGACACGACTCAGTACCTTCCACATAAATACAGTACCTAGACAGGAATTGAGTAAGAAAAACTACTATAAATACAGTACCTTCCACATCCTACAAAACCACATATCAAGCAAACCCAGAGATTTTCTCTTGTTCTGCAGATAGCACAAGTTGGTCTATCATCCTGCTGCTGACAGAATCGGCAAACCTGATGACATTCAAAAACTTTAACAGATCTTATCTTCAGCAAGGTTTATGACATTTGAAAAGTGAAATGCTTCTGTGAGAACCTAACAAAGATACAGTGCCAAAGAAAATCCATAAATTCCTAATACCTTGGGCAATCAATTCAGCTACCATAACTTGAGAACATCAGTTAATAGAAAATTTGGAATTACATGCTAACTACAACACAGCAATAGGAGGACTAATAATGAAGCAATCCAAAAAACACAATACCCACACAGGCCACGACCAATGAATATTACAAGTTAACAAAATAAGATATACAAATGAGAAGGAAATTTTAATGAGACCAGAGAACCAACTCACCTGGCAAGATAAATGAGTCCATTTTGAGGTGCAGGGACATTGAAAAGAATGGTCACAGACCGCAGTCAGTATTCCACTAGTGTCTGGATCCAATCTCTCTAGAAACAACAAAAAAGTTACGAAAATGGAACAGGTATTAACCCACAAGCACGTTAATAATATTTTGGCTAAAATCACCAAAAATAAAACTAAATTGTGTGCTATGCCATTTCAATCAATAGCTCAAGAAAGGAAAAACATGTAACAAGGTTCCGTGTCTTACCAAGGCAAACCGGGCAAGTAGGTAACTCCGTGCACGCATCTGGTGCTGTCCCAGCTATCTCAGCTGAATCTGTGAAGTCCACAGCATGCAAAAACAGGATGTGACAGACCTCAGCCTGAAATTGATCGAGCCAAAAGAAATCAAGAGACAAGTGTTGAAAATCATAAAATCTAATATACACAGAGTAAAGCGTAAGATCATATATACCTCGCTTGATTTGAACTTTACCCCATTAAAACAGCAATAAAATCCATCCGACGACATCTTATTCATAAGCCTAATCACAACACTGTAATGATCTTCCATTGCATCGTTCCTGATTTCACACAAATAAAGACGTGCTTTCATTAGGACAAAAAGACCCACCATTTTTAAGCTTCGAAAAAATCAAATTCAAGGTTCAAACTATAACGAGACATGGCACCACTGAGTTGATCTAAGGAAAATGCTTCAAAATGGTTTGTCAGATCACAAGCAAAATCTTTTCTAACCAAAGAAATCAAATTCTCTATTTCCTTACGATTTCTCGAAAACCCAATTGAGGGATTTCTCAACCAAGAACAATAAATCATCCATATCAACAAAATTTCGCACGAAAAATAAGAATTACAAATAAAAACAAGAACAAAAAAATTGAACTAAATAAGTCCAGTATATCAAAAGCAAAAAACCTGATAAAGATGAGCTCGGTGATATGGTCGATACGGGTCCCACAGAATTGGAGGAAATCCTCGTAGGAGAAGTAATTGGGGACAGCGATTACAAAGAGGACGAGGGTCCTGGAGCTAGGGTTCGGCAGAGGATTACGAGCAATGGTACGAAAGAGGTGAACTATGCCCTTTCGCTCGTAGAACTTGGAAACCGAATTCGGATTCTTCGACGGTTTCGTTGTGGTTGTTGAGAACTCCAAATTGTCGAAGGTGAGAGGCTTGTTGGAGTCCACCGAGTGGACTCGGATGAAGAACATGGCTTTCTTGTCTCTGTAGACGACTCGTGAGCTCGACTCAGTTGGGAAACAGAGAGAGAAACTTGGAATCTTAGAGAGGGAGAGAGAGAGGACAAAAGAAATGTGAATTTCGACGTTACAAAACTGAATATTTTCTTTTCCTATTTTTTTTCCTTTTAAAAAAGGGAAAAACATGTGATTAACTATTTGGGAACAAAGGATTGTACCCTTGCGCCCTCGGGAAAAACTGCTTCTTTTTTTTTTTTTTTTTTTTCTCATCACCTTAATTTTTTAATAGTTTAATTTATGAGTGTCCATATTTAAAATTTGTAACGTATGACACTAAAGTTGTTTCTAATTATATATCAAATTATTAAAAACTTAATAAAAAAGATGAACAGTATGTTTGAAAAATTTTGTACAAAATACACTACAGATTTTACAATATCGATATTTTTATTAAAATTCACCGACATTCTTGATATTTCTTTGATATCTTATCAAGAATTATAATACAATGGAAAAATATTTTGAAACCTTGAAATTTCCTAAAATTTCCCTGAGATTTTCAATCTTATCTATACTACAAACAAAAATAAGGGACCTAGTTCCATATAAAAGGGAGACCTAATCAAAACGACAGCGTTTTCTTCAATCATGTGGATAAGGAAAGGTCGGAGAATGGTAAGAAATCTACACTACAAGCAAAAACGAGAGACCAAATCAAAACGACAGCGTCGCCTTCCTTCCTGTGCATTAATAAAAGTCAAAAACTATTTTTTTCCTTCTTTTACAATCTTTCGACTTGTCCAAAGCGGATTTTTCTCCCTTTTTTTTTTTCCCTCTTTTTCGCCGTCAATTACGCGTTTTTGCCCCTTTGCCACTGCGCGCTCTGCTTCCTCTCTACGCAGCACACAAAACAACACTTTAGAGAGAGAAAACGGAAAAATCTAGAGAGTGATAGCGAAGGAAGACAAAAGCTTTCTCCGATCGTACGGACTTCATCTCCGATTCAGCAAGGTCCTCCATTAGTGAGCTTCGATTCAATCTCTTCTTCAAGCAAAAACCAGAGGTAATTCACCATTTGAGACCTTAGAATTTTCTCTGTCTACGTTTTTCTGTTTCTGATTCTGTAACAATGGCGCCGAGTACGATTCGCAAGGCGATCGGCGCTGTGAAGGACCAGACGAGCATCAGCCTCGCCAAGGTCGCCGGCAACATTGCGCCGGACCTCGAGGTCCTCGTCGTGAAGGCCACGTCCCACGACGAAGACCCCGCCGATGAGAAGTACGTCAGGGAAATCGTTAACCTAACCTGCTACTCTCGAGGCTACGTGAGCGCCTGCGTCGCCGCGATTTCGAAGCGATTGGGGAAGACTCGGGACTGGATCGTGGCTCTCAAATCCCTCATGCTCGTCCACAGGGTTTTGATCGAAGGCCACCCTTCGTTCGAGGAGGAGATCGTGTTCGCGACGAGGAGGGGAATGAGGGTTCTGAACTTGTCGGATTTCCGCGACGAGGCGCATTCGAGTTCGTGGGACCACGCCGGCTTCGTGAGGCTCTACGCGGCCTACCTTGATGACAAGGTCGAGAATTTCGTGTTCAAGAAGAAATCCAGAGGTGATCGTGGCGAAAGTAGCGGTGAGCATAGGGATGAGTATTATGACTACGGGAAGCCGAGGAGATCGAGATCTTATGGCGATTTGAATGATTCGGAGCAAAGAAGAGAGGCTGCTCCTGCTGGTACTACGCCTATGAGGGAAATGAGGCCTGAAATGGTGTTGGGAAAGCTGAATCGGTTGCTTCGAATTCTTGATCGAATTCTGGCATGCAGGCCTGCGGGGGCGGCTAAAAGCAGTAGGCTTGTGATTGTGGCGCTTTACCGGATTGTTAAGGAGAGTTTTGGAACTTACGTCGAAATCTGTGAGGCATTGAAGGTGTTGTTGGATCGGTTTACAGAGATGGAGTACGGGGATTGTGTTAAGGCTTTCGATGTTTATGTTGGCGCGGCAAAGATGATTGACGAGCTTGCTGGGTTCTATGGTTGGTGTAAAGGTATGGGGATTGCGGGGTCGTCTGAGTATCCAGAAATGCAGAGAATAACTGATAAGCTTTTGGGGACGCTTGAGGGGTTCTTAAAAGAGATGGAAAGTAGGCCGAGAAGTCCCGAGAGAAGCAGGGAAGAGAGGGAACCAGTTAAGGAGGAGACAATTCAGGATATGAATGAGATCAAGGCTTTACCTCCGCCAGAGAATTACACTCCGCCACCGCCACCGCAGCCTGAAGTGGTAACTAAGCCAACACAGGTTCAGCAGGAGACTGAGGACTTGGTAAATTTGAGGGACGATGGTGTTTCGGCAGATGAGCAAGGGAACAAATTGGCTTTGGCTCTGTTCTCTGGGCCTGCAACAACTACTAAGACAAATGGTACGTGGGAAGCTTTCCCTTCGGATGGAGAGCCAGGGATGACCTCAGCGTGGCAGCACCCGGCTACTGAAAGTGGCAAAGCCAACTGGGAGTTGGCACTGGTTGAATCTGCGAGTAATCTATCAAAGCAAAAGGCGGATTTACCAGGTGGTTTTGATCCATTGCTACTGAATGGAATATATGATCAAGGGGCAGTGAGGCAGCATGTGAGCACCACGCAGCTAAGTGGTGGAAGTGCAAGCAGTGTGGTGTTGCCAGGGCCAGGCAAGAGCGCATCTCCAGTGCTGGCTCTGCCTGCGCCTGATGGGACGATGCAAGAAGTGGGCAATCAGGATCCGTTTGCTGCTTCTCTCTCCGTGCCACCACCTTCATATGTTCAGATTGCGGATATGGAGAGGAAGCAGCAGTTGCTTGTGCAGGAACAGCAGGCGTGGCAGCAATATGGAAGGGAAGGGATGCAAGGGCAAGTGGGTTTGGCCAAGATTGCTGGAGGGCCTGGCTATTACGGCCGCACCAATCCTCAGCAAATGATGCCTTATGGGATGCCTCAGTTCAACACCCTGGGGCAACCGGGAGGATACTACTATGCACCTTATTGAGTCGGTTGGCTAATCTTAGCTGCAGTATATTGGAGTACATATCATGATACCTATATATGTTCTAGTTGCCATTTACCTTCTTTGGAAGAGTTCATATGTCCTTTTTTGCTTTTGGGCTTGCTTTGTTTTTCTTTTTTTACTGAAAATGTTTCTACACTTGAACTTGAATGCATCATATTTGAGTGAAAGAGAAAGATACATTACATATAAAAAAGGTTATTATATTTGAGTGAAAGAGAAAGATACATTACATATAAAAAAGGTTATTGAGATTTTGGGCAAGAGTGCAAAGTTGGGGATTTTATGCCTTCCCCTTTGTCCTATGCAAGTTTCGTATTTATATGAAATTTTATATTTGTTCTATGGTCTGCTTATGTTCTCAGGGAATGATATAACATATATTTGTTGTATTTGCTTCCAGAACAACAACCCCATCAAACCGCTAAATTTAGAAGCTGGGGGCTTTCATTTTTTGTTTATTGAATATTTTAATTAATTTGAATTGGTGTAAAGGTTGACCCTAATAGGCACCTTGTGGGGTCAGCATGGGCCTTGTAATTTTGACTAGGTCGATAGCCTCCCCGGCGGGGAAACAGGCGTTCTAATTCTTCATTTGCGGAACACTTCACTTTTATCTCAACGTTTCGCAACAGGAGACTAAGAAATAAATTCTATGCTACTAGTCCACTTGCGAACATAGTTCCAATCAAGCATTCAAGGGTTCGAAATAAAATACGTTGTCGAACCAACGTCGAGCAATGGCGGCATAATCTCGACCCTCGAAGGGGCTCGATGGAGGGTAGTGCTTCTCCAGCGTTAGTGCAGACAACAGGTTGAAATCTTTGTCATCTTCACTGATGTTGGGAAGATTTGCTTGCAGCCGTGGGATAGTTTGCTGGAGAATTTAATGATCTTAGAAGAGAAGAGAGAGGGGAAGAGAGAAAAAAAAAAATTGTGTTAGGGTTTCTTGGGACGGTGAAGGAGATGGGTAGGGATATTTTTGGAATTTTATTTGTATAAATCTATGTTTACACTTAATTGGCCTATTTATTAAAGTTTTCTAAATTTTGCCTATGACTTTTAATTAGTCTTTTATTTTGGTTTAAATCTCTTATTCTTTCTTCAAACAATATATGTTGTGAAAAAAGATAGATTATAGTATGTGAGCCTATATTGTTTATATTTTTTATTTTTTCGTTAATTTATTTATTACATTGACCCTGTATTTAAGGTTTATAGACTACATTTAATATTTTCATCTATTTATTTTTTGGGGAGAAAGAGGGAATTAACCCACAATTAAATTCGAATAAAAAAAGATAGGCCAAAACTTTCATTAAGTTAGTAAATAGCATTTATTAGTTAATTTTAAATTTACTAACAAATAAATTACCTAAAATACCCTAACACACTTTCTCTCTCCTCTCCCTTCTCGATCCTCCTCATCTTTTCCTCAGCTTTGGTGACAATTCTACTCCCCTCATGTCTTTGGTGACCTCTCCTTGTTGACTCCAATGATGATTCCACCCTTCACGTAACTTTGGCAACTTTCCCTCTGTGACTTCAGCGATGACGTTGCTCCTTGTGCGACTTCAGCGACGACGCTACTCTCCTGCTATCTCACATGACTCTGGCGTTTGCTCCTCAGGTGACTCTAGCGCTTGCTCCTCGTGCGACTCCAACGACAATGTTGCGTCGCCAGCCTCCATCTCCATCAATGGCGTCGTCGTCCTCCATTGACGGTGGAGGTTGTAGATCTCCATTAATGTCCATTAATCTGTTGTAGATCTCGACAACGAAGGCATGTGGTCAGCATGTAGCTTTAAAACGAGTCAAAAGTGAAAAAAGGGCATGAAATTATTGCAAAAGGATCTAATGCAGACAAAAGGGGAGGGGCATAAAAGCTAGCCTTTGCACTAACCTATTAAGGGCGTGTTTGGTATGCACTATTAATAAGAATCATATTTTCAAAAAAGTGATAGTAGGTAATATAATTTCCAAGAGACTAATATTATCATGTTTGGTTGTACGCAAAAATCTTCTTTTAGATTTCTAGGAATAATAAATTACTATATTTGGTTATATATAGAAATCTTGTATAGTTGACAAAACAAATTGTTGGATTATCTTTTTAAAAACGTTTCTATTAATATTTATATATTAATACAATGTTTATATTCATATTTTTAAAAAGATAAGTACATTTATAACAAAATAATCATGTTACTAATATCGATATTACCATTGTTATTATCATCATCATCATCATTACTACTACTATTACTAGTACTAATAATAATAATAATAATAATAATAATAATAATAATGATAACATCAATATTGTATTTATTATTATTATTAAATTATTATTTATATTAATATATTTAATATTTATATATTATTATTGCTCAATATTATAATAATATTATTTTATATTATTAATATTATCATATTAAAATAACATATTAGTATTAATATTAAATATATTATCATTATTATCAAATTATTATTTTATTTTAATATAATATTTATATTTATTTATATTATGTAACAATGTTAATTTATGATAATAATAATATTATTATTTATAATAGTGTTATTATTTAATAATATATTAATATTAATATTAAAATATTATATATGTAATATTAATATATTGATATGAATATAAATAATAACAAAATATAATTCTTAATAATATATTA
>CAMOHE010047391.1:3892-83677 GCA_946598075.1 Artocarpus hirsutus
GAAAATATTAACCCATGGTATTTTTGCATGAAAAGGAAGCTTAGAAGGAAGGTTAAAGGGAATTTGAAGGCTTGAAACCAAAAGGAAGCTATTTTGGTAAGTTTTGGGTTTTAAAGTTTTGAAATTTTAAGAATTTTGTTTGGAATTTTATTCTCTCAAACTTATGTGAGTTTTTGATCTTATATTTGATAAAAATTAGATGTGAATGTGATGAATGGCATGTTTAGATTGTGAAATTTTGGTTTATGGTGCAAAAATGGTAGTTTTTGCATAAAATGATGTTTTTGTAAATTTAAGGTTAAACTTTGCAAAAATGAGGTTTGAGCATGGGAATGACTTGATTTAAGCATGGAATGGTTTCTGTAGGAGTAGATTTGTAATTTTGAAATGGATTTTGACCAAAATGTCCTAGGGACTAAATTGAAAGAAAACTTCTTTTCTTGATAGAATTGGAAAATGGCCGAAAACACCCTTGTACAGTAGGATTTTGGAAAAAGTTAAACACAAAAGTTGTAGATCTCGACGAAACTGTTAAATATCGCAAACGGTTTATCGAAAAACTTAACCGTTTGTGAGTTTTTGAATTTTCAAGAATTTGTTAAAAGTGAAAAAGTGTTGAAGTGGCAAAAACGTCATTTTTCAATATGATTTGAGGTATGGAACTTCAAGCAAAAATATTTCTTATGAAAAATAAGAAATTTTGGTGTGAAGTGAATAATTTTAGCCCGGGGGGCAAAATTATCAAAATTTTTGATTTAGGGACTAAACCGTAAAGTTTTATGAAAAAGGAGCATAAGTGTAAAATAAAGGGATACAAGCCACTAGGATATTATTTTTAAGTTAATACGTGGCTGTTTTTGTTAAAATAACGGATCGAGCTTGGGTAGATTAGTAGGACCACGGAGGGCAAAATCGTCAGTTTTGCTCGAATAACCCGAATCGCTCCGAGAGGTCTCAAATAAGAAAAGAAAGTAATTAGAAAGATTCCCAGCCTTCGTAAGTGACGATAGGGTAGAATTAGATAGAAATAAAGGAACTAATGTTCTTAGAGTTGTATACAGTTATGCAACTCGAATAATTAAGCAACGAACGTTTTGTAATAAAACGTATTGGAATTGGCTAATAATTTTGTAATTGGCCAATAGGATCATAGGAGTCTAGGAGAAAGGAGATTGAAGTTGATTTTTGTAGTGCTCAAAAACAAGTAAGTACCCTTCCCACCTACAGTATGAAATTGTAGGTGTAGAATATGTGTATATGTACATTAGGATATATATTACGATGTAAACTTGTATGTTGCTATGAAATGAATACCTAGAGGTATAGAATCGATACCTGTGTGTATACGATTAGAATACCTAAGTGTATAACATGTTATGTATTGTTATGTACAATAAATTGTGTACCTGTGTATACGATAATGAATACATGTATGTATATGAAGTAGGTACTTGTGTGTACTCTGTTATGCATACGAACTTATGTATCATGAATAACATGTGATTATTATTTCATGCCTAGTATGGCAACCATATTAAATGGATTGGTAACTATGTCACC
Source organism: Artocarpus hirsutus (assembly GCA_946598075.1). Taxonomy (NCBI): domain Eukaryota; kingdom Viridiplantae; phylum Streptophyta; class Magnoliopsida; order Rosales; family Moraceae; genus Artocarpus; species Artocarpus hirsutus. The sequence continues at coordinate 5,453 of CAMOHE010047391.1, forward strand.
AGAAGTTAAAAAAAGTGTCGTATCGACTCCCGAAGTAAGGGGAGTTTAAAGGATAAAATATGGTCACGGTGTTACGTAGACCTAAATGAAATTGCGTTATGGTACGAACACTTGGGCCCTAGTTAAAGATAAGAAATGATGATGATAAAGAAAGTTTATAAGAAAGCATAATTGAATCATGCATTCATTTTAATGTCCATGTGGGATTTATGGGACTTACTGGGCATTACCTCATTAAGTTTTTCATGCTGTAAGTATTCCGACAAGAAGGTTAGAATAAATTTTAACGATGAGCTGGTAGATGGATGATGTGTGCAGGTCAGGTATGGAGTCCGCTATTGTATGTTTCCCCTGTATATATGTATTATGTTGTTTTAAAATGGAATGTTTAAAAAGAAAGAAATGTTGTAAAAGTAAGAAAGATTATGTAAATATAAGTGCGTGAAAGTATTTTGGGAGTTACCAAAATTATTGCAAAGTAAATTATTTATTTCAGTTTCAAAAAAAAAAATTTCCTAAATTTTTGCCCTAAGTAAATAAGAAAGAGTTTTATCATAGCCCAAAAAGACGGGTTGTGACAGATTCACCACAATAGAAGACTTTTGAAGTCAATCATCCCAACTTTAGTGCAGATCCAAGAAACATACATTTCACTTTGTCGACAGATAGAATGAACCCACATGGTAACATGAGTAGTAGGCATAGCACTTGGCCTGTAATACTTGTTAACTATAATCTCCCTCTAAAAATGTGCATGAAGCGAAAGTTTTTAATGTTGTCTTTATTGATTTCGGGTCCTCACCAACCAGGCATTGACATTGATTTATACTTGGCACCGTTAATCGATGACCTAAAAAAGTTGTAGGGAAATGGAGTTGAAGTTAGAGATGCTTACCGAAAGAGACGTTCACACTCCGTGTGATGTTGATATGGACAATTAACGACTTCCCCACATATGGCAATTTATTTGGTTATTCGGTAAAGAGTTCTATTGGTTATCCTATTTTCATGATGGAAACGTCTCACAAACGGTTGAAGAATGGAAAGAAAATCGTTTTTCTTAGTCATCGAAGATGGTTGCCAAGAGATTATCGCTACCGCAAACAAAAGAAAGCCTTTGATGGCAACAGCGAAGAAAGAGACCCTCCTTGCTCTTTGACAGATGAACAAATATTTGAAATAGTAAAAGATATAAGAGTTGTATTCAGTAAGAGAAAGTGACGTAAGGATGAGTCGCAAACTGATGGACCATGGAAAAAAAGATCAATAATCTTTGATATTCCCTATTGGAACACACTTTTTGTTTGTCATTGCTTAGATGTTATGCATATTGAGAAAAACATTTGTGAATCCATAGTTGGCACATTGCTTGACATTCCGAGCAAAACTAAGGATAATGAAAAAACTCGGTTGGATCTTATAGAATTGAAAATTAGGCCTAATTTGTTTCCTGAGAAAAGAGGAAACTGTACTTACTTACCGCCAGCAAAGCACACGTTATCCAAAGTGGAAAAGAGAAAGCTGTGTGAATGGTTTGCTTCATTAAAAGTGCCAGACATGTATTCTTCAAACTTCAAAAAGTTGGTGTCAGTGAAGGATTTGAAACTTATTGGCATGAAAACACACGATTGTCATGTGTTGATGCAGCAATTACTGCCACTTGCTTTGCGGGGAATTCTAACAAAGGATGTGAGATTTTCAATTTCCAAGTTGTGCTTGTTCTTCAATTCAATATGCTTGAAGGTCCTTGATCCACTTGTGCTAGATTCACTACAATCGGAGTTAGTGCAAACCTTTTGCATGCTTGAAAAGTATTTTTTGCCAGCATTTTTTGACATCATGATTCATTTAAGGATGCACTTAGTACGTGAAGTTAAGTTGTGCGGACCGGTGTATTTGATATGGATGTACCCATTTGAAAGATATATGAAGGTTTTGATGGGCTATGTGAAGAATTAAAATAGGCCGAAGGGATGTATTGCAGAAAGTTACTTAGCCGAGGAATCAGTTGAATTTTGCTTTGAGTACCTATCTAATGCGGACACAATTGGGGTGCCAAAGACTATAAACATTGAGGCTAGGGGACTATCTACAGGCAATCCTTCATCAGTAAATTGAGAGGAGTGGAAGCAAGCTTGTCTTTGTGTCTTGCACAATGCTAATGAAGTGGAGCCTTTCATTGAGGTGCACATGAACGAATTAAAAAAAGCATACCCAAAAAGAGCAAGAAATGAGAAGTGGTTGCAAGATGAACACAACCTGACCTTTTGGTTGTGGATTAGAGCACACATCTATGGCAAGTGCTCCACATCACAAGATGGATGCATGTCACATGAGTTGAAGAACCCAGCTAGAGGACTGTTCTCGGTAGTTACAAGTTACACGTCATATTCTATAAATGGTTACACTTTCTACACTCGCAAAAGGGATGAGAAACATCTGGTGCAAAATAGCGATGTGACTCTTTGTGTTGAGGCTATGCATATTGCCTCTGCCAAGGACAAGAATCTAGTATATGAGACCATAAACTACTTTGGTTTCATTGAAGATATTTGGGAACTTGATTATAGGAGATTACGTATAGCACTTTTTAAGTACAAGTGGGCTGACAATAACTATGTTAAGAATGATGATGACGGCATCACGATGGTTGACTTTAGAAGATTAGGATACAGGAATGATCCCTTCATTATGGCATCACAAGCCATGGAGTTGTCTCTAGTTGTCCCAACAAAGCCAAGAATAGTTATCGATAGTGAAGAAGTTGATGAAGATTACACAGACATCCCTTCATTTACAAAGGGATTGCCACTGGTTGAAAAGATTGATAATTTTGAAGATGATGTTTCGCACTTGCTTCGTGAAGATGTGGAATAGATATATATTGAGGAACCAATGAAAAAAAGAATAAAAACATGAGCATCAATAATTTGTATATATGTTAATTTACTTTTTAACATTTTTCTTTAATTTAATGCAATTTTCAATCTTCTCTTAATTTTTGTATATCTATCTATAGTTAAATTTTTGGTGAAAATGGAGATAGAGTATACATTTTGGGCCATTGGATGCTTAACACACAGGCTGGCCACCCAGGGCAACAAAGAATATAATGTGTGTACGAAATATTTAAGACATTTTTTATGACGGTTTTCCCAAAAACCATCCTAGATAGTATTTTCCACAATGGTTTTTGCACATGGAAATCTCAGTACTTTTCTATGATGTTTTTTGCAAAAACTGTTGTAGAAAGATTTACAGCAATTTTTTACACCACGAATTTTGAAAAAACTATCGTCAAAAGCTTTTCACAGCATTGGAACTGCTGTGGAAAGCAGTATTTTTCCATGATGGTTTTTGACAAAAACTGTCGTGGAATATTGGTCTTGCATGACGGTTTTTGTCAAAAGTCGTCGTGGAAGACTTGCTCTTCCACGATGGTTTTGACAAAAACTATCATGGAAGACAGTCTTTTTCATGACGGTTTTTGTCAAAACCATCATAGAAGATACTTATTTTCCCCTTTCACTTTTTGAAATTCATGCCACTCCCACCCATAATTAAGAATCCGCGCCCTCTCTCTCAGGCCATTCCTCACTTTGTCACGCCCTGGAGTATGGGAGGTGATGTGGTGGATTAATAAAGTTAATTAAATAAAGATTTAGTTAAAAATTGGTTTTAGAATTAATTTTTAATAGTAAAAACGTGACAATTTTAAAATCGTTTATTCAAAACGAGTAGTTATGATATTCAAACCAATAAAATAATAAAATAAAATAAACGTTAAGGAAAACAATAAAAATGTAGGATAAGGCAAGAATGGGTCCCACTAACCCACATCTTGTGCACACATATAGTATTGACAATATTACAATACAACCACAGTCCATAAATAAAGAAAGTTAAGAATTTACGTGCCTTGTTTTGCTATAATACAACCTATCAAAATCTTCTATTGGTCGCAAGTCCGGTCAGCAGAATCTTCTCCGATCCTAAGCTGATATCTACCTATGGGGTAAGATTTTAAAACAAATAAAATGTGAGCGAAAGGCTTAGTAGGACTATTTATTTAAAACATTTAATTCTTTAAAAAGGAAATTTCATTAATTAAATGAACATTTAGAAAATGAACTTAAATGAGTAACAGATAAATAAACAAATAAATGAATAAATAATAAATCAATTAAATAAGTGCGGAAGTAAGAAATTCAATAAAGACTTTTCTTACCAAAATAATTTTATAGGTCGACCAGCAAGATACCATTTTCTTTTCCTGGGCAAAGCATATATAATTCACCACCGTAGTGGCCCAGCTGGGTTTCGAGACCTGCCCCCAAGGTCGCATACTACACGACCCGATCTCTGATATGGCATTATGTCCCAAAATATATATATATATACATGTATATCTTTTCATGATTATTAAAATCTCTTTTTACCAAATATGATCATTCACATTCATTATGAGGTTTATTATGAAAAATCACCTTAATCCCATCATTTATGAAATCAGTCAATAAAGATGTATTTTCAACCAATCATTTGAAAACCTTTTTGTTAAAAATTCCTTTTAAGCCAAAACATTTAAAACTAGCTACCAAGGAAGGGGTAGAAGTCCTACCTTGATGCTCGTGCCGATGTCCCACACCGTAATCCCAGTCCGCTATACATTAGCTCTACGAATCCACACACAACCTTAAATGAAAACAAGGTCTATTAGTATCTAACCCGAGATATTCTAGGTTATTAAATCATCTCATGGTGTCCTAGTGTGCCACTTAGGTTTATAAAGTTGGAATTTCAATCAGGGTTCAAAACGATGAAAACGGGTGAAAAATCACAAAATTTTACCATGCCCGATCGGCCTACCTGTCGCCCTGGTTCGACCGGCCGAACTACACAGTTCGGCCTGCCGGAGGTCTAAGTCCGGTCAGCCGAACTTTCCCAGGTTCGGCCTACCGGTCAGATGAATCCAGCCTGCCGAACATATGAATCCGGCCTACCGAACATGAAGTTCGGCCTGCCGATCTGGAAAAATTTTAGAATTTTTCAAGCACGGGTCTCGGCCTCCCCGAGCCCAAATCTTCAATTTCAACCTGTTTTCTTAATTCTTAGGCATGGGTAATGATCATAATTAATAGAAAACATAATCGATTACTTTTTAATGCATTAAAACAAGTTTTAAACAAGATTTTTGGAAAAATCCAAAAATGAGAAAAATAAGGAAAAATGAAAAATCTTGATTCAAATCCATTTTTGATGAAACAAAGTTTATATGCTAGCTAATCTAAGTTCATCTTACCTAGATTGAAGGTTTTCTAAGCTTACAAATGCTTAGATTTCAAAATGCAAGAAAATTTGAAAAATTGAAAAAGTTTTGAAATTTAGAAACTAACCTTGAATAGAAGCTTTGATTCGAGTTTGTAGTTGCTCAATCGCGTTCCCGAGCCTTCAATCCACAATCCCGAAGCTTAAAATCAAATTTTGTCTCAAAATTTTTGAGAGAGAATGTGAGAGAGAGAGTGAAACCGAGAGAGAGGAAGAGAGAGCGAGAGAGATGAGCAAGAAAGGAGAGAGAGAAAAATGAATGAGAGAGAGAGCGAGGTGAAATAAATTGAGGAAGAGAGAGAAAATTAGTTACACAAAACCGTGTGCAACACACTGTTTTCAAATAAAAGCTACTTAGTATTTAACAAATCATTTTATTAAAATTTAGAATAACAATTAAAACTAATCAAGAGTAATTAAAATTTTTAAAACAATTAAATAACACCAAATTTAGAAATTTCACAAAATAATCAAGTTAGGTTTAAAATACTTGTTATAGCACACTAATCCATCATTTTACATTCTAATAATATTTAATAAATTTCGAGGTGTTACACACACTCTCTCTCAAATCCCTCTTTCTCTCTCTCTGAAATCCCTCTTTTTCTCTCTCTAAAATCCTACCTCCCTCCGTCGCCGCCGCCACCCCCTACACGCCGCCGATAAGTTTCCCCTCCCTCTCTCTCTCCTCTTCCCCCTCTCCCCACCCACCACCGCAACCTCCCCACCCAACCTAGCCCCCACCCCACCCCACCCAGGCCCCTCACCACGACCCCCCTACCCATTCCCCACCCGCCCCCACCCCCTCACCTTACCCGACCCCACTCTACCCCAGCCCCCCCATCGTGACTGCCCCACTCCCCTCACCCCCTCCCCACTAGCCCCAAACCCCCTACCCCCCTTACCCCCTCCCCACTTGCCCCCACCCCCCAGCCCATCCACTGTGAACCCCCCACCCCCATCGTCCCCACCGCCCTTGCCTCTTGCCCCCTCCCTCCTCGTCCCTGGCCCCTGGCCCTTTGCTCCTCGGCCCCTCTCCCTCATCCACGACCCCCCCTCGGCCCTAATCCAAGACATTTGTATTATGCAAAATTATGTATTTGAAAATGTAAATTTGTGAATATGTGTAGCTCTATGAAATTATGTAATTGAAGTTGTGAGTTTGTGAATATGTACAGTATGTTAGGATATGTAAATATGTGTAATATGTGATATTATGTCAATATGTGTAATTTGTGAAATTATATATGTAATTGAAGTTGTAAATTTATGAATATGTGTAACAAGTGAAATTGTATGAATATGTGAAATTGTGTAGCTGAAATTGTGAAATTGTAAATATGTCAAGATTTGATTACATGAAATTATGTCAATATAGGAAATTGTGAATATGTGAAGATAAAAAGTATTTGTGCAATTTGTGGTGAATATGTCAATATGTGTAATATGAGAAATTGTGTAATTAAAATTGTAAATTCTATGAATATTTGTAATATGTGAGGTTATGTAAATATGTGTAACATGTGAAATTTTGTGAATATGTGCAATTTGTGAAATTATATATGTAATTGAAATTGTAAAATTGTGAATATATATAATATGTGAAATTGTGTAAAAATGTATGAAGTGGAATATGTGAAGATGTGAATATATGTAGTTTGTGATTTAATATTAGTATGTATGTGTTAGTTTTTGAATACATTGCACAGGTACAATGTCTAGCGAGATCGCTAGTGACCAATACAAGGAGGAGCACGAAGACTGCACTCCATCTTCATCACAATATGGCAAGGGAAACCAATGCAGTAAGCCACAAAGGCAAACCGAATTTGATCCGAAAGTAGACTTTGAGTGAAGGGCTACATTAATGAAAAAAATTCGCCAGAAGAGAAAGAAAGGTTTAAGAATTGAAATGACTTTTGATTCAAAGGCCAATCGAAAGGCACACTCGGCCATGAATTAAGTAGTTGGATCAGAGTCCTTAGTCGAGAGCACGTTTTGATATGGACAAAAGATTAGAGGTCTAAGGATTTAGATAAAGTAAAAGATGTAATTTGGAGAGAGATATACAAAGCTTTCACAGTCGAGGATTGGTATAGGAAAAGGGCTTTGAAGGGTTGTGGCAAATTAGCAAAGGGGTTAAGATCCGACCTCTATGTTACCTTTGTACAGCCATACATTTCTATTTTGGAGGAGGATGTAAATGTATATAAATGGCCTCATACGATAGTACACTACTACCCCTCCATAAACAATGACGATTAGGAAGCTTTTGTGAGGTATCCACGTTCCTCCGAATTCCAACTACTATCATCAAATGCAAGAAAAATAAGAGCAAAAAATGAATACTGCTTTATGGTTGGTTAAGTCGAATATAGAGAGCTCGAGCAATCCTTGGTATGTTACTATTTTACTCAAATTATATATATATCAATTATTCTATCATTACTATGTTACTAACATAGCGTAACATAGTTAGTAAAGACGGGCGTGCTACCAACACGAGAGGAGTTGTGGGTAAAATCACGCCAAGGTCCCGATGGCCAGTGTAAAAATCCAAAAGTAGCAAAAATTGAAAACTTGATTATAATTTTACTGAACACAAACAATTAATTTGTAATTTAATACCTGTGGATGAAGGATTGCTTGAATAACATGGCTGTGTTGTTGTTTTACAGGATGAATACACAATGCAACAAAGTCAAGGGAGCTTCCAATTGGTCAGTAATGATGATATTTTGACGAGGGCACTAGGGAAACTGGAATATTCAGGAGGTGTTCACGGTCAATTGAAGTATGTGAAGCAGTCTCAATACTTCGACCTCCAATCAGTTACTTCAAAATTGAATTCCCAAATGTCAAAGATGTAGATGGAGATTGTAGAACTATAGGGTATTGTGACCGAGCTCATTTCCCAAGGACGTGCCAAGTTGACGAACGACAGCATCTCATAATGCAACAGCTTCAAAGCTAGTTGTCACCCTCCCAATAATGTAGCAGAAGCTCCAGAAGCTCTAGAAGTCCAATTGTCACCTCCTTGTCAAGAGCCTGAACAATGTAGACTCTTCGTTGAGGATAGAGTTAATGGTGGGTGTGCACTTGTTGTGCTTGGGAAGGTGTAGATGGAGAGTATTCCAACTAATACAGTTCATGGACGACTATTAGAGGAAGAGAACGTGCGCATTAGCATCACTACCATCAGAGTTTAAACAGCTGAATTGCCTATTCCAACACTTGAAGCAACAACTGTGGGTGAAGCAGTAGGAAGCTTTGTCGCATGGCCGAAGAGGTTAGTTGAAGTCATCGCATTGACAAAGACGAGTTGAGCGCCTAGCCATGTTCCACAAGATCTAAGCGGCAAGAAATGCCAAAAAAAGAAAAGCTCTTCAAGAGCAAGAGAATCACAACTTGAGGTAGAATAAGAATAAGAACAAACCGTTGCTAATGAGCAACTGTTTGCATTTAACTTCTTTTCAGTACCTCTAGAATTTATACAGTTAGCTCTATACGCACATTCTTTAATACACGATAGGTAGATGATTCAATGCCTGATACTGGTAAATGTCACTGGCAATGAATTGCCTATCTATGTGGGGTATGAAGACGTTTACTACTTCATCAACTTTGATAAAATCGGGGCAAACTGTATCCTGGTTACCTTAGGTAATAACTCCAGCCTTATTTCATATTTTTAAAATATAGGTAAAGTTGTAAGGTGCTTTAACATAATTGACTGCATTATTTTTTATTGTAGTTTTTTGGCAGAAATGTGAACTTCAAGGCATGGCGCAAAATTTTGGCTTCATATCTCTGGCCATTATTTCAAGTGTTGAAAGAGACCTACAGAGTGATCGTAGAGAGCGCACCACATCATTCCTCCACCTATTAGCTCAAGCACCGAGGGGGAAATTATTCTTCCTGGCATACAATGTTGGAGAACATTCGATGTTGGGACTTATTTCGTCATGGGAGGACCAAATATATTGGTTTGACCCCCTCGAACACCCAGAATGTGAGGATTTCGTATCAGTCATGAGATTGTAAGTATTAATGTGCTCTTATAAATTAACTGTTTTTAGTCCCACATAATTGTATCGTATATTAATTTATTATTTAAGCATGACACATTGTTAGGGCGCTTAACGATTGGAAGCTTGAAGTAGGAAGCGGTGTTACAAACAGACCGAACGGAACGCTATATTCCAAACGTAAGTGTCCAAGACAACAAGGAAAAATATAATGTGGTTTTTTTATTCTACGTTTCATGCAGGATATAATTACAAGTGGTATACAACCCTTAGGAAAAAAAAGATTGTTATATACATACGGATATACATGAAGTTAGATTAAAGTGGGTACAATTTGTAAATAGATATGAGCTCTTTAGATAGGTATACGTCATTGTAGATTAAAAAATTGCTCAAAATTGCTCAAATGTAAATGATCTTGTAAATACTTTGTAATTTTTAATATACACCAATTATTGTATGCAATTAAGGCCTTAATGTAATGGATAACACACGAGACTAGCCATCCCATAGGAAATAAAATTTTTGGAGATTTTTTTTGAAAAATACCAATTTTTCAAGACGGTTTATTCAAAAACTATCGTGGAAACCCTAGGTTCCATGACGGCTTTTGAGGAACCGTCGTGGAACTTTGCAGGCTTCACGACGGTTTTTGAATAAACCATCGTGGAAACCCTAAAGTTCCACGATGGTTTTCCTTAAAAATTGTTGTGAAAGCCTTGGTTTTCATGACGGTTTTTAACGAAACAGTGGAAAATCACTTTATACATCCCCTTCCCATGCCAATTCTTCTATTACATGGTAGAAAAAAACCATCATAAAAACTCTATGTTGTACCACGACAGAAGTTTTCACTATGGTTTTTTGACTGTCGTGAAATTTTTTCACGACGGTTATAAACCATCATAGAATCCACATTTTGTAGTAGTGTAAGGATAAATTCTATTTTACCTTTCTGATTATTTTCATCTTATGTTTCATTATCTCACCATCAAAAAACTTACTATCCAAAGATAATATACCATTTGGTTACACCTACGTATCCAAATGGTTGAGCGCTTTAATTTTTCAATTATAGGATAACACATATAAGAGGATATCAACGACTCTTAAAGAGGAGCTATGGAATGCATATCTATAAATAACAAGTCTACGCTATCAAGATCATGCCTTTAACATATTGGTATGCATACCAACATAAAATGTGGATGTCATCTTTTGGTACATCAAAAGACATAAGTCAAGACAATCGGCCCATTATTCATCTCAAGATTAAGATAGAATACATATGATTGTCTAAAGTGAATTGATTTGTTGAGACAAAATTATTAATCCAAATCATTTGCACTTTATGTCCTAATCCAATACATCATCACCTATGATCCAATGGTCAAGACAAACCATCTCCCATTAGAGATATAAACAACATAACAATCTTTGCATGAATAAAGTGCCCAACTTTATTCCCTCGATTGTGGATCTTATAATTTAGACTGTCACCTTTAGAATCATGTCTTTTGTATAATCTGCCCATCATATACCTGATTCTAAAGGCTTAAACTGAAAGTCTCAGACTTTTGTTTGCTTATCATACATTCAACAAATATGAACGAAAAGAGGACAACAATTTGTTATATGAATAATAAATAAACTCTTTAATGATAAAAATGCCTCCAAAACATATTACTTTTTTACTCCTTAGGACATACATGTATACCAATCTCCCACTTACACTAGGTGAGTAAATATGATAAATTTCGCATCCCTATAGCTTCCACATGCCTCTTGAAGACTCTCCAGTAAGTGTCTTTGTGAATGGATTATCTAAATTGTGCTCTGACGTAATTTTGCATACAGTGACATGCCTACGTTCTACAAAGTCCTTTATCACTTGATCCTTCTAATCAATATGTTTACTCTTCTTGTGAAATCATAGCTCCTCAGCATTAGCTACCACCGCACTATTATCACAGTATAGTGATACCACATTATCCATACCAGGAACTATAATAAGATCTCCAAGGAACTTACGGAGCCACACTACTTTCTTCGAAGCATCACTAGCTGCCACTTACTCGGTCTCCATCGTTGAATCTGAAGTGCAATCTTGCTTCACACTTCTCCAAGCTTGAAGTGCAATCTTACTTCACACTTCTCCAAGCAATGGCACTACTACCTAGAGTAAACACAAAACCTAAAGTCGATCTTCTCAAATTTAGACAGGATTGGAAATCCAAGTCAATGTATCCTAGAGGAGTCAAATCCTCACCCAAATACAAAAGCATAAACCCTCAAGTGCTTCTTAGGTACTTGAAAATATGCTTGATCGCAACCTAGTGGTTCTTTCCTAGATCCGACTGAAATCGACTTACAATCCTAACCGCATGATAAATATCCGATCGTGTGCAAAGCATGGCATACATGGGACTACCCACTGCCGAAGCATAAGGGACCTGCTTCATATATTCTTTTTCTTCATCAGACTTTGGAAAGTCTTTTTTAGAAAGAGTAATTCCAGATCTAGATGATTTCCCACCTTTCTTGGAATCTTGCATTGCAAACCTTTTGGGAATTTTATCTATGTAGCCTACTTGGCACAAAGCTATCATTCTATTCTTCCTATACTAAAAAATCTAAATACTGAGAACAAAATTAGCCTCACCCAAGTCCTTCGTGTCAAACTGCTTGGTCAACCATAATTTGACTGATGACAATGCCCCCACGCCATTGCCAATTAGCAAAATGTCACTACATAGAGCAGTAGAAAAACCACTTTTCAATCCTTAATGTGTTTGTAAACACATAGTTTGTCCACATTTTGTGCAAACCTGTTAGTCTTGATTACTTGATCAAATCTTATGTTCTAAGAACTGAAGCCTCCTAGAGTCCATAAATTGACTTTAGTAGCTTACAAGCCTTAACCTCCTAACCCTTAGCCTTGAACCCGTCTGGCTACTCCATATAGATAGACTCATCAAGATAGACATTTAAAAAGGCTGTCTTGACATCCATCTGTCAAATCTCATAGTTGAGAGCAACAGCTATGGACAAGAGAATGTGGATGGATTTAAGCATAGCTATAGATAAAAAGGTTTCCTTGTAATCGATTCCTTCCTTTTATGTGTTTCCCTTAGCTATAAGCCAAGCCTTATAGGTTTCGACCTTTCCATCTACTCCTCTCAGTCTCTTATAGATCCACTTACACCTTATGGGTTTTACCCCTTCAAGACGATCTACAAGCTCCTAGACCCGATTAGTCTCCATAGACTTCATCTTTATGTTTATGCTCCCTGTCTAGAGTTTCAAATCAACATCCTCCATAGCCTTTTCATAAGTGTAAGGATCCTTGTCATGTTCATCTGATTCAGCCAAGAAGGCCTCACCATTGAACATATACCTCTCGGGTTGACGTCCAATCCTGCTAGTACGTCGAAGCCTTTTAGGCTGTTGTTCGGGTTCGGTTGATATTTCTACACCGATTGGAGTGGTTTCATTTGGAACCCCCGGAGTGATCAAATCACTCATTGAATCCTCAAGCACCACTTTGCTGTGAGTCTTAAAGTTGTCGATGTAACTATCCTCAAGGAAAGTTGCATTAGTTGAAACCATGATTTTATTTTCCTTAGGGGGTTATAAAAATAACCCCCTTAGTCCCTTTTGGATATCCTACAAACACGCAAACTTTTGAACGTGCTTTCAACTTATTTGCATCCCTAAACAGGACATGAGCCAGACATCTCCATATGCGAATATGGTTTAAGGATGTCCTCCTCCCTATCCATAACTCACAAGGAGTTTTAGGAACCGATTTTGAAGGCACATTGTTCAAAAGATAACATGTGGTTTGTAGTGTATATCTCCAAAAGGACAAAGTTAATGATGAATAACTCATAATAGACCTGACCATGTCTACCAAAGTCTTATTTCTTCACTCAGCCACGCCATTCTACTACCTAGTGCCCAGCGCAGTCAAATGAGATAAAATCCCATCCTCTAATAAGTGTCCCAAGAACTCATCATAAAGGTATTCACCACATTGATTAGATCGATGTGCCTTTATAGGTTTACCCAATTGCTTTTCCACTTTAGCTTGAAACTTATTGAACTTGTCATAAGTTTCGCTTTTGTGGTGCATTAGGCACACATACCCATACCTTGAGTAATCATTAACAAAAGTGACGAAGTACTCATACCCTCCTCGTGCTTGGATGTTCATCGATCTACAAACATCACTATGCATAAGTTCTAGAATCCCTTTGGCCCTATTGCCCTTAGACGCAAATGGTATTTTGGTCCTTTTATACTCCAAACAAGATTCACATTATGGTATAGATTCCACCTTTAAGTGACTTAAAGGTCTATCCCTTACCAACCTTTAAATCCTATTCAGGTTAATATAACCTAGTCGCAAATGCCAAAGACAAGTCTTAATAGATTGAGAAGTTTTAAGCATTTTAGAGTTGTTATCATTAATCTTAGCATTGAGCAGTAAGTCCATCTTAGGTTTGATAAAATATAGATTATTTTGCATCCATCCAGAATGGATAAAAGATTTGTTTTTATAAATCACCACTTTATTATTAAATGAAACCAAATAAGAGTCTTTAAATAAACAAGCTATAGAAATTAAATTCCTTTTAAGTTTAGGAACATAAAAACAATCTCGTAAAATTAAATTCCTATAATTATCAAAATATAGATGGACGTTTCCCACTGCTTTAGCTAAGACCAAGAATCCATCATCTATCCGAAGCATGAAGCCTTCACGAAATAGACTTTTTGTTTCTTCAAACCCCTATAGAGAAACACAAACATGATTATTTGTTTTGGAATCTATGACCCAAGTGTCACTGGATTCCTCAACTAAATAAGTTTCAACAACCAAAAGATCACACCTACCTCCTCAGGAAAGGAAGTCCTAATAATTCTTCTTAATATGCTCGACCTTCCCACAGTCGAAGCACTTGAGCTTCTTCGAGTTCTTCCTTTTCTTCTTCTTGTTCTTGTCATTTGCAAGGATAAAAGACTTTCCATTCTTGGCTTGTTGCTTGTTTCCATTCCTTGGGTTGGGAGTGGAACCAGATGTAGTCGCCCAGTTGGCTTCACCACCATAGGAGATTCCCTAATTAGAAGTTTGAACTCCTGTAACAGCTTCATTAACATATTAAAGTCATATCTTGTGTATTTTTTAAATTAAAAGTAGCTCTAAAAGGAATAAACACCTTAGACAAAGTCTCAAAATCCATAGTCATTTGAGTTTCAACATCAATGTCTGCTCCATTGGTTTGAGCCTCAGCGAGGTAACCCATGACCAACATCATATGCTCCTTTATAGATATCCCTAGCCTTTGTTTGCAATTCAAGATTATTTAAAGTGCACCTTGCCGTTTTGTTAGGGCCTAGCCTTCAAACATGTATTCAAGATTATCCAAGATCTATTTAGCAATCTCATAATCTTCATGTCAATCATACACTTAGATTTGCTCATTAGTGGAATCTCCCATAGGCTAGGGAGGACATGGTGTCATTAGCACAAATTTTAATTTCTCAAAGGATAAGACGATATTTAGGTTCCATTTTCAATCATTATAGTTCTTACTAGTTAATTGGTTTTTGTCAAGTATCCATGATAAAGCATTTTTAGACATTTTTAATCTACAATAAAGAATCATATGCCAAACATAAGCAAATATACAATAATAGTTTAGTAAGATAACATAATCATGTATAGCATACAAATGTGATTATGTGTCAAAATCTTGAAAATATCAACACCGTACAATGATAATTCCTAACTTAAAACTTACCAAGCTGCCTAGGGGAGACTTGCCAAATTGAATTAGGAACACGGATTCCTTCCTGATTAATATATGCCATCCAAGACCTATATGATCCAGCATATATTAATAATTGTTTCTTTGGTCATTAATTTTATTAACAAAGCCGCTAGGAGAGGTTAATAATAAAACTAATATGAGTGTATAACCATCATTTCAATATTTTATCCATGATTTATAATCACCACCTAGGGGTGTGCAATCACAAGTCATGCTAAAATACCTTGTTCTCTTGGAGATCCAACCCAGTACATGATGAAGTCCCTTCCTAGGGGTCCAAACCACCATGTGCTACCAAATCTTGTTCTCTTTATGTTCATATTTGTTGAATGTATGTTAAGCAAACAAAAGTCTGAGATCGTCAATCTAAACCTTTAAGAATTTAGCATATGATGCACAGATTATGCAGAAGATACGATTCTTAAGGCAACAGTCTAAATCATAAGATCCGCAATCGAAGGAATAAATTTGGGTGTTTGATTCATGCAAAGATTGTTATGTTGTCTATATCCCTAATGGGAGATGATTTTTCTTGACCATCAGAGGTGGATTCTATGAATAGAAACATTGGCACATTGTCATAGGTGACGATGTGTTGGATTGGGACATAAAGTGAATTGATTTGAATTAATAATTCTGTCTCAACAAATCGATTCACTTTAGACAATCATATGTATTGTATCTTAATCCTAAGATAAATAGTATGCCTATTGTCTTTACTTATGTCTTTTGATGTACCAAAAGGTGACATCCATATTTTAATAGTGGTATGCATGCCAATACATTAGAGACATGACTCTTGATACGTAAACCTGTTATTCATAGATATGGAATCTATAGATTCTCTTCAAAAGTAGTTGATGTCCTCTTATATGTGTTATCCTATAATTGAAAAACTAGAGCACTCAACCATTTGGATACATAGGTATAACCGAATGGCATACTATCTTTGGATATAAAGTTTTTCGATAGTGAGATAATCAAACTTAAGAGAAAATAATCGAAAAAGTATGACAGTACTTATCCTTAAGCCAATTATGGATAATCCTATGGGGATACAACACATTATGATATGATATGGAGACTTAGCTATATGGGCTTCATAATTTGTATAATTTAAAAGTGCAGCTCTAAGCTTTTAGTAGAGTAGCGTTAGAGTTGATAATTATGAAATGTATACCTGAGATATTGAGTTTCATAATTATCAGGAACTGGAACTATATAGGTCCATTAGGTCCCATTTGCTAGCTCATCATAAATCCTATAATGATACAACGTGCTTTTCCAATAATTAATGACTTGTGTTAAATTATTAGATTGGCTGAAATTCGATAGAATTAGATAATTCAAATTTGTTTATCAGTTGGAATAATTTTGCATAAATTAATTCAAGATAAACTTGTTGAATTATTAGGAATATTTATTTTCTTAGAGATTATCTAGATAAGACTTTTTAATTGGATACCTTCTCTATTGGGCTATTTCAATTAAAACTTAGGCTCTATCCTAAGAATCTCTGGTGGGAAATTAAGATTTGCAAGGATCATTTATCGTTAGTTTGGTAGGTCGATCTTTCAATTTGGCCTGCTGATGAAGCAAGTTCGACAAGCCAATCTTCTAATTCGGCCTGCCGATGGAGCAAGTTCGGCAGGCCAATCTTCTAGTTTGGCCTGTAGATGGAGCAAGTTTGGCAAGTCGGCCTACCGATTGAGCTATAAGTGGATCATGCGTTTTCATGCTGATTTTATCTAATATTGATCCTGATTTGATTTGATTCAAATTTTCAAAGCCTTATTTGCTAAGGACTGACTCCTGGGCCCAAACTCTATAAAAAGAGAAGTGAGACTCATTGTTGTTTAGATTAGTTAAGAAATCTAGAGTGAGACTCTGCTAGTGAGACTTTGAAACTCCCTTGAGAGCTATTGTTTGCACATCACAAACTATAGCTCTAGGTTTTTTCAATTGGTTGGAAGGAGAGTCATCGGGGAAAGGCTGAATGATGTATGCCTACACGCACTTCGATCGTGATTAAAGAATAGAGAAGAAGACCAATTGGTTCAGGCTTTTCTAGAACGTTATACTCTTCACGGATTGGGGGAGCTTTTCTAGAATGTTAGTAAGATCTGGCTAATTTATGCATATAGTGTGTCAAACTTGTGTTTTAGAAAATACTCTAGTATAAATAATTTTAAAATTCAGCTGCATACTGTTTTTCCAACAATTGGTATCAAAGCTTTGGTTTTTACATAAATTTACAAGATTACGATTATGCTATATCTATAAATTATGTGATCTTGATCTCTCCTATACTTGAATTAAATTTAATGGAAAGTTAGTACTCTAGGTTTCTATATATTTATATATGTTGTCATGGATTATATGGTGAATGTTTTTTAATTAATTATGGTTGATTAAATTATTATTTAATTATTTATTAATTAATTAATTTGCGCCAGTTATGGTTCCTTAGAGGATTGAATATGTATCTAGGTTTTTCATGTAATTAGTTGGCAGACCATCATCTCCGTCTAGGAATTATTATTTAATTTTAAATTTGTAAGAATTTTGTAATAAAATAATTATTCGTTGAAGACGGATCTAGAAGATGGATGATAGCATTCACAAGTATTTCTAAGTCTCTAATTTTATGTTTTTGAATTGTTTAAAAGTAAAATTAATAAATTGCATTAAAAACCGTATTTTTTAGAAAAAGGTGATCTCTGCTCGGTCGGCATGCCAAAACCTCAGGTGCAGTAGGCCGATGGTCGCAGACCAAAAGGCCGAACCTTTAGGATCAATAGGCTATCAACGGGGTAAAAATCTAAAGGCTCTAGTGGCAGGCTGAAGTTTCCAGTTTGGTAGGGTAAACTGTCATGATCAGTAGGCCAACCTGAAAAGATTGGCAGGCCGATGGATCATGACTGGTAGGCTAATTGCACATATCGGTATGCCAATAGAGAGCTGAAATTTTTTGCAAAAAAGGTGTAGTTTTCAATATAGTTTTGATTTTATTTTTGGGGTAATTCTAAGAAACATTAAATTTGCATATGACCGAAAATATGAAGTATTTGATCTATGTGGGATTGAAGACTTGAAGATGGACATTACATGAAGAAGGATACAACTTGAAGATTCAAAGATGAAGAATCGATAATATGTTTCAATTTATCTATTATAATATTTATTTTCTATTCTTTAGGGTGGAATCATAATATTATGTTTTTTTTATTATTTTGCTTATAGCTTTGCTTGATTGCTTTGCTTGCCTGCATTATAATATGATTTGCCATGTATATTGATAATATGCCATGTAGAATAGGAAGTGCCGCACATTAAAATTGTTCATGCATGTTCTTAAAATAAAACTTTGATTTCAAAAGAATGAGTGGGAGAAGGTTTTCAAAGAGAGAATCTGCAGCCTCCATTGTTGGTCCATAGATAGCACATAGTGATTGCGACCCCTACGAAGGGACTTCATCATGTACCAGATTGGATTTCTAAAAGGATAAGGTATTTTAGCATGATTTATGGTTGCATACCCCTAGGCGATGATTATAAATCATGAATAAAATATTGAAAACGATGGTTATATGCTCATGTTAATTTTATTATTAACCTCACCTAGGAGCTTTATAAATAAAATTAATCAGCAAAGAAACGATTATTAATATATGATGGATCATACGGGTCCTAGATTGCATATATTAATCAGGAGAGGATATCTGTTCCTAATTGAATTTAGCAAGACTCCCCCAAGAGCTTGTTGAATTCTAAGTTGGGAATTATTGTTGGAAGGTTGTGATATTTTCAAAGTTTTGACACATAAACACATTTGTATGCTATACATGACTGTGTTATCTTGCTAGATTATTATGATATGTTTGCTTATGTTTAGTATATGATTCTTTATTGTAGATTATAAATGTCTAAAAATGCTTTATCATTGATACTTGACAAAAACCAATTAATCGAAGAGAATTATAATGATTGGAAACAGAACCTAAACATCATCCTATCCTTTGAGATACTGAAATTTGTGCTGACGACACCTTATCCTCTCGAGCCTATAGTAGATTCCACTAATGAGAAAATCCAAGCATATGATCCCTGGAAAGATGCTAATGATCAAGCCCGCTGCCATGTTATAGCCAGCATGAATAACATGCTGCAGACTCAACATGAGGATTATGAGACTGCTAGGCAAATCTTGGAAAATCTAAAGACAAGTTTGGAGGCTAGGCCTTAACAAAGCGGCAAGGTGGCGCTTCTGAAAGTCTTGAACTATAAGTAGAGAACAGGGACATCTGTAAAGGAGCATATGATGTTGGTCATGAGTTAACTTGTTGAGGCATAAACCAATAGAGCTGACATTGATGCTAAAACTTAGATGACTATGGTCTTTGAGACTCTATCTAAGGAATTCATTCCATTTAGAGCTACATTTAATTTGAGCAATAGATGGGATATGACCTTGACAAAGTTGATGAAATAGTTACAGGAGTTCGAACTGTTGATCAAGGAGTCTCCTACTGGTGGCGAGGCCAACTTGGTGGCTATTTCTTGTTCTAATCTTAACCCTAGGAATGGAAAGAAGCAATAGACCAAGAATGGGAAGTCTTCTATTCCTGTAAATGGCAAGAACAAGAAAAAGAAGAAAAAGAACATCAAGAAGCTCAAGTGCTTTTCTATAGGAAGGTTAGGCACATTAAGAAGAATTGAAAGGTCTTCCTTTCCCGAGGAGGTAGGTGTAATCTTCTGTATTTAGAAACTTGTTTGGTAGAGGAACCTAATGACATTTGGGTCATAGATTTTGGAGCAACTAATCATGTTTGTGTTTCTCTGTAGGGGTTCAAAGAAACAAAAAATCTGCTACTTGAAGACTTCACGCTTCGGATAGGCGATGGATCCTTGGTCTTAGCTGCAGTAGTGGGAGACGTCCATTTGTATTTTGATAATTATAGGAACTTAATTTTGCGAGATTATTTTTATATTCCTAAATTTAAAAGGAATTTAATTTCTATCACTTGTTTATTTAAAGACTCCTATTTGGTTTCTTTCAATAATAACGTTGTGAGTCATAAAAACAAATTTTTTATTTACTCTGGATGGATGCAAAATAATCTATATTTTATCAAACCTAAGATCGACTTATTACTTAATGTTGAGATGAATGATAATAACTCTAAAAGACTTAAAACTTCTCACTACAGTAAGACTTATCTTTAGCATTTATGACTTGGTCATATTAACCTAAATAGGATTCAAAGGTTGGAAAGGGATGGACCTTTAAGTCACTTAAGGTGGAATCTATACCACAATGTGAATCTTGTTCAGAGGGTTAAATAACCAAAAGACCCTTTAGATCTAAGGGAAATAGAGCCGACGGGGTTCTAAAACTTGTGCATAGTGATGTTTGTGGACTAATGAACATCTGGGCACGAGAAGGGTATGAGTATATCATCACTTTTATTGATGACTACTCAAGGTATGGGTATGTGTACTTGCTGCACCACATAAGCAAAACTTATAACAAGTTCCGGGAGTTTCAGGCTGAAGAGGAAAAGCAATTAGGTAGACCCATAAAGGCACTTTAATCCGATCAAGGTGGTGAATACCTTTTTGTTGAGTTCTTAGGACACTTGTTAGAGAATAAGATTGTATCCCATTTGACTGTGTCGGGCATTCCGTAGTAGAATGGCGTAGCTGAGAGAAGAAATAAGACTTTGTTGGACATAGTCAGGTCCATGATGAGTTATTCATCATTGCCATTGTCCTTTTGGGGATATGTACTACAAATCGCATGTTATCTTTTGAACAATGTGCCTTCAAAATCGGTCCCTAAAACTCCTCACAAGTTGTGGACAGGTAGGAAGACATCCTTAAATCATATTCGCATATAGGGATGTCCAGCTCATGTCTTGTTTAGGGATGCAAATAAGTTGGAAGCATGTTTAGAAGGTTGCACGTTTGTAGGATATCCAAAAGGGACTGAAGAGGGTTATTTCTATGACCCAAAGGAAAATAAAGTCTTGGTTTCAACTAATGCAACTTTTCTTAAGGAGAGTTACGCTTTAAGCCTCGAAGCAAAGTGGTGCTTGAGGAGTTCAGGAGTGATTCGATCACGTCAAGGGTTCTGTAGAAACCACTCCAATTGGTGTAGAAAAAACAAACCAACCCAAACAACAACCAAAGGGGCTTCGTCATAGTAGGAGGATCGGGCGTCAACCCAAGAGGTATATGTTCAATGGTGAGACCTTCTTGGCTTAACCGAATGAACATGACAGGGATCCTTACACTAATATAGAGGCTATGGAGGATATTGATTTGAAACTTTGGACAAAGTCCATGGACACGGAGATCAAGTCTATGGAGACTAATCGGGTCTAGGAGCTTGTGGATCTTCCTAAAGGGGTAAAACCTATAGGGTGTAAGTGGATCTACAAGAGGAAGAAAGGTGTGGATGGAAAGGTCAAAACCTTTAAGGCTAGACTGATAGCTAAGGGATACAAGCAAAAGGAAGGGATTGATTCTGAGGAAACCTTTTCGCCTGTAGCCATGTTTAAATACATTCTCTTGTCCATAGCTACTGCTCTCGACTACAAGATTTGATAGATGAATGTCAAGTCGGCTTTTCTAATTGGCTATCTTGATGGGTCCATTTATATAAAACAACCAAATAGGTTCAAGGTCAAGGGCCAAGAGGGTAAGGTTTGTAAATTGCTAAAGTCAATTTATGGACTTAAGCAGGCTTCCCGTTCTTGGAACTTAAGATTTGATCAAGTGATCAAGAGTTATAGCACAAAGTGTGGACAAACCATATGTATACAAACACATTAAGGATAGGAGGTGGTTTTTCTACTGCTCTACGTAGATGACATTCTATTAATTGGCAATGACATGGGGCATTGTCATCAATCAAATTATGGTTGACCAAGCAGTTTGACATGAAGGACTTAGGTGAGGCTAGTTTTATTCTAGGTATCCAGATCTTTTGGGATAGGAAGAACAAAAAGATAGCTTTGTCATAGGCTGGCTACATAGATAAGATTCTCAAGAGGTTTAAAACGCAGGATTCTAAGAAAGGTGGGCAGCCATCTAGGTCTGGAACTACTCTGTCTAAGAAAGACTTTCCAAAGTCTAAGGCAGAAAGAGAATACATGAAGAAGGTGCCTTATGCTTCAGTAGTGGGTAGTCTCATGTATGCTATGCTTTGCACACGATAGGATATTTGTTATGCGGTCGAGATTGTAAGTTAATTTCAGGTAGATCTAGAACCGAACCATTGGGTTGCGGCCAAGCATATTTTCAAGTACCTAAGAAGGACTCGAGAGTATATGCTTGTATATTTGGGTGAGGACTTAACTCCTCTAGGATACAATGATTTGGATTTCCAATCCTATCTAGATTCTAGGAGATCGACTTTGGGTTTTTTGTTTACTCTAGGCAACGGTGCCATCAGTTAGAGAAGTGTGAAAGAAGACTACGCTTCAGATTCAACGACGGAGGCCGAGTATGTGACAGCTAGTGATGCTTCCAAAAAAGCAATGTGGCTCTGTAAGTTCCTTGGGAATCTTGAGTTTGTTCTTGGTATGCATAAGGCGGCATCACTGTACTGTGATAACAGTGCGGCAGTAGCTAATGCTAAGGAACCTAGATTTCACAAGAAGAGTAAGCATATTAATTAGAAGTATCATATGATAAAAGACTTCGTTGAAGGTGGGCATGTCGTTGTGTGCAAAATTGCATCAGAGGATAATTTAGAAATCCATCCATGAAGACACTTACTAGGAGAGTCTTCGAGAGGCGTGTGGAAGCTATGGGATGCAAGATTTGTCATATTTACTCACTTAGTGCAAGTGGGAGATTGTTAGACATATATGCCCTTAGGAGTAAAAATGTAATATATTTTTGGACACATTTTTATCAATAAAGAATTTGTTTATTATTTATATACCAATCTTGTTCTCTTTACATTCATATTTGTTGAATGTATATTAAGCAAACAAAAGTCTAAGACTGTCAGTCTAAACTTTTAAGAATTGGGCATATGATGGACAGAATATGCAGAAGACACGGTTCTTAAGGTGACGGTCTAAATCATAATCCTATGGGGACATGACACATTATGATATGTCATAGAGACTTAGCTATATGAGCTTTGTAATTATATGTAGTTCGAGAGTGTAGCTCTAAGCTTTTAGTATACCAGCGTTAGAGTTGATAATTATGAAATGTATATCTAAGATATTGGGTTTCAAAATTATCGGAAGCTTGAACTATATTGGTCCATTAGGTCCTCTTCGTTAACTCATAATAAATCCTATAACGATACAATGTGCTTTTTCAATAATTAGTGACTTGTGTCAAATTATTAGATTGGCTGACATTCGATAGAATCAGATAGTTCATGTCTGTTTATTGGTTGGATTAATTTTGAATAAAGTAATTCAAGATAAACTTGTTGAATTATTAGGAATATTTATTTTCCTAGAGATTATCTAGATATGACTATTGGGTTATTTGAATTAAAACTATGGCTCTATCCCAAGAATCTTGGTTGGGAAATAAAGATTTGCAGGAATCATTTATCGTTAGCTTGGCAGGCCAATCTTCTAGTTTGGCCTACCGATGGAGCAAGTTTGACAGGCCGATCTACCAGTTTGGCCTACCGACTGAGAGATAAGTGGATCACATGTTTGCATGTGGATTTTGTCTGATATTTATCCTAATTTGATTCTAATTCAAATTTTTAAGGCCTTATCTAATAAGGATTGGCTTATGGACCCAACCTCTATAAAAAGGAGATTGAGACTCATTGTTGTTTAGATTAGTTGAGAAATCAATAGTGAGACTCTGAAATTCCCCTGAGTGCTATTGTTTACACATCACTAACTATAGCTTTAGGTTTTCTAAGTTGGTTGGAAGAAGAGTCACCAGGGAAAGGCTGAACGACGTGCACCTACATGCACTTTGATCATAGATAGACAATAGCAAAGAAGATCAGTTGGTTGAGGCTCTTCTAGAACATTATACTCTTCACGGATTGTGAGAGCTTTTCTACATTTACGAGGTTGGTAAGATTTGGTTAATTTATGCATATAGTGTGTCAAACTTGTGTTTTAGAAAATACTCTGGTATATAAAATTTTAAAATTCTATTGCTTACTATTTTTCCAACACCTATAACACACTTAAGATCCATATGCTTACATGATGTATTCTGAAACTTGTATATCTACTAGCTAAACAATTGTTGTTACGACACTTCCCCAAAATGGCTACCAAATTGTGCTTGTTGTCTCAACCTTCTTGGAAATATTTTCAAGTGGGTTTCCCTACTCTATATGTTAGGAACCATATCCAACTCATTGTAATCTTGAGGTGTGCCACTATTGGCAAAGCTCACAAGTTAACTGCTTTAACAAAACCACACCTTATCCATTCATCTATGAAACAAGCTTCTCTAGCACCTGAGTCTTCATGACTTTCACCCTAAGTAGGTTCTTCATCTTCAAAACATGTTTCTCTAATCCTTAAGTCTTCACGACCTTCACCTTGAACAAGCAAATGTTCTCTTGATTCAGTCTTTGACTTGTCTTGATGATCCATTCTCAAGTGAAATCAATGCGAAGAACTATTCCCTCCCACCAATTTCCTTTGTCGACGTCCTTAATGAGATATCCATTCAACTTAAATCTTAAATTTGACCAACCTAATTTCAAGTAACCTACACATTGAGCCCCTATGTTCCAACGAACTATAAGCAAGGAGTATGCCCTCTACAGATGTGACTGCAAGCCAATTATTACCATTTAGCACTCCTAACTATCTGCAACCATTAGTCTTTCCCATTCAAAGTGTCGTGTGGTGGTGCAGAATGTATCACATCTTCACAAGCTACTAAACCAATGACAAAGTATCCTTTGAACTCTTATTGAGCTAACCTATGCAACCTTAAGGTCCTTTATGGAGATCACAACATAATCATGGCTCTCTTGGCCAAATTCATTTTGTAGCTGCAAAGTTCTTCGACTCTTTTGTGCTTCATGATGACTATTTTCTGGTTGAGACAACTTGCTGCTCATGCCCTTGAGAATTTCTATAAGCAAAAAATCCAACTCTTTATGCAACATAGGAGGTGGCCCTTTTTAGGCTAGCATTTTATTCCAAATTGTCTTTCTCAGACCCCAACAAGGATGCCTTTTACTCCATCAAAGCTTCCATACCAACCCAGAACTCCCACTAACTCATTCTCTTTATGCCCTTGTATAAGGATTGTTTAGACCATTAGATCACATAAGAATGGGCCAATGCACCCTCACTCTTGCTAACATCATCCATAAGCCAACATGCACTCTCTGACGGCATATATAGCCTTTTGATCGAGTAAATCTTGGTGTCCATTCTAAACCAAACACTCTCAAACCAAGTATCAACCATCATTGCCTTGCAAGTTCTCTAGTGTCAACCTCTAAAGCATACCTTCATGCACATTACAATATGTCTCTCACAATGTGAATCTGAGAAATGTCACACATGGAGTTCCAACCGATGAGCACTCTCTACTCACGCCTATCACCCATCTTAAGTGATCAAGATTTGATACCAATTATCACAATCTGAGATTTTTAGTGTGCAGAATACGACCGTGTGACTCTTTGACTCAAGGCCAGCCTTCCTAACAATCAAGCCTTTTAGTAGGTTTATGCATTCTTACATGCATGGATCCCGTTTTATACCCACGAACTTCGCTCACAATCAAGTCTCACATACAAGCATCGTGGTTGCTTTCACATACGAAGGCCTTGTGCCTCGAGCACTAGCTCACCAATAGACCTATAGGTCTTCCATTGATGCCTGCGACACATTTTTAGCCCAAGAGCAACCGCCTCTTAGTAGCGCCTATGACTTCGTGGTTCAAGGCCAACCAACATGTCTCGCATTCAATTTGTCCTAATCATAGGTGTAACTCTTGTGCACCAAGGCTCTAAGGGTTCTCCAAGCCCCTAGGCCAAGTCCCCATGCTAACATACCCTAAACCCGTAAGCATGTTGCCCAAGCAACTCTTAACCCACTTTGCTGCCCAACACTAGGTCGCACACTCAAGCCGCGTTGTCCCCTTCATATCTCACTAACCATCAAGTCCTATGAGTATAGCCAAACCTTAAACCACCTCATATTGGGCCGTCCGATGGTTGCCACACACCTTGGAGCCCTAGCTTGGCTTGTTTTGTGTCCTTCATGGGTGAATCTATATGCAGACTAGAAGTACATATGCCAGCCTCCTGGAAGTTAGGCCCACGTGGTACATGGCACGT
This sequence comes from Artocarpus hirsutus, assembly GCA_946598075.1. Taxonomy (NCBI): domain Eukaryota; kingdom Viridiplantae; phylum Streptophyta; class Magnoliopsida; order Rosales; family Moraceae; genus Artocarpus; species Artocarpus hirsutus. The sequence goes on from CAMOHE010047391.1 coordinate 31,963, forward strand.
GGATTGTGGGCTAAGCAATCCACATGTGGTCACTATTGACTTTACTTTAAGTTAGCCTCTACACCCGAGCTCTGTGGTCAATCTTGACCCACAAGTGGCTCACTTTGCACATTGTGGTCTAAGGAAGTGGAAAAGTTTTACAAGAACTCTTTTCCATGCCTTAGGCATTTTGGAAGCAAGGAAGCATGGTTCCAAAGGCCATCCCATAGAGCCTCCAAGGGCGGCTAAGCAACCCCCTAAATAGACTTGTGAGGTTTTTCCTTCTTGACATGAAGAGACATTTAAGGTTGGAGCTACCTTAAGCCAGAGTGGGTTAGCTGCCCCCTGACCCAAGGGGCTCCCTTGAACTTGTGGTCCAAAAAAATATATTTTTCACAAATTCCCATTGATTTGCATTTTACTTTTTTAATTATATTTATGTTTCATAATTATTAACTTTTTTAGTTATAGCCATAAATTTAACTTTAAGCATACCCAATTTAAATCAAAATCTCGAATGAAGTAAAAATCAACTTATAATAACTTTACAAACTTTAAACTTTGTGAATTGAACTTATTACAAACTTGATTTATTTGAAAGGAAAAATAAAAAATACAAATCCATAAAAGAAGATAAAAAAGAAATAGAGTTCAAAAATTGGTTAAAAGAGTAATTTAATACGAAACTTTCGCTTAATTTATGCCCCTGAAAGTTCTTCCCTGCATCCCAAGAGGTATCATCACACCATGACACCCCAAGTTTAAAAAAAATTAATTTAATAATGATGATGATCACCATGATTTAAACCACTTTGCAACTAAAAGTTTAGTTTGAAAGGTTTTTTATCATAAGAAACATCAATAACAAAGTTCGTGAAATGCTTAAAAGTTTAAAGAGCTAGCGCCATTATTGCTAACTTTTTCAAGTAAAAATTAACACATGAAGTCAATGTCTTCGTGGCATTAGCAACAATTAAAAAATAAAAAATAAAAAATAAAAACCCAAAGAAATTCAAGAGCAGAAAAAAAAAAAGAATAATATAAATTTAAGAGATAGCTTTATGCCAGACAAAAGATACATGTATGTATTGTTTCCCCAACATGCAAATGTTTCTTTTGGTCGAACGATAGGAATTTTATAATGACCTTACGTAGAAGAATGTATTTAACTCTTGCTCGTTGTCTCTTTTCACGGTTGCGCACGGCTTACAAACTAAATAGCGAAGGCTTAGCTAGCTAGCGAGCGAGCGAGCGAGTCATTGCTTCACTGAAAAGATCTTATCTGTGCTCTTATGCAAGCAATTAATACCAACTAAAGGCATGTCTGCAGATGAAAAGAGGTTTCTGCCGCTTCGTGGGCCTATTATTGAATGAGGTAGTGCTGCCTTTGTATGTGAACAACCTTATCGATCACTTTTGTGTTATTGACAAGCGACAAGTGATCCATCAAAAGAAAGGGAAAAACAAAAACAAAAACAGAAAAAGGGACAAATGACTAGTGAACGCATATAGAAAACATTATTTTTGATGATGTACTAGAATATATCTTGCCAGGGAGAAAGAAATTTTCCAAAGAGGCATGAATTAAGCAAAAAATTTTAACTAGAATCACATTACAATTATTTTAATCAAATTTAATTTAAGTGTTGACGTTATAATTCATAAAATTCATATGAATTTTTTTTGTGGTTGATTTTTGGTTTAATTGATATTTTAAATTTAAAGTAAAAGGATGTCAAAATTCTAAAATTAAAATTTGAGATACAATCGAAGCTTTTTTAAAGGTTATAGGAGGAGGGGAGTGGGGGAACCAAAGAGGTAAATTGCTATAAAATCTGCTTTTGAGGTCAAGCATGAAGGACCCACTTGGATCGCGGCAGAGGCCTAACGTAAATTTTAGTACTAAATTTTAGTACTGATAATTTTCAAATGCAAGTATTAAATGAAATAAACTACTTTGAGAGTCCAAAACTATATATCTCATGTTTTTCGGATTTTTTTTTCTTCAAGTAGATATGAGATATAGGAGAATGATGAATACATCTAAATTAGGTTGTTGAGCATGGATTTTTGAACAAACAGCTCACTTTTGATCCCACATCAAACTCCCAATATTAGTGAAACTAGACTTATATATATATATATATATATATATATATATATTCTAATTTTGACAAATGAACTTTTATTGCTAAGCCATTAAAGTGATGCAATTTTTTGAATGACGCACTTTACTTTGTTAAAATGCGACTTTTATACATGTCAAATGCTTATATTTCTTGCTTTTGTTGAGAATTTTGTACATTATAAGTACACTTTTAAAGCAAGACAAAAACAAAGGACGTTGCCCACAAATAAGTGAGCCATGGATTCAGTCAAATTCTACAAAGGAGAAGGAAGGAAAAAGCTTAATTAAGAGGTTGATAACATAATTTTTTTATGGGAATTGATATATAGCATATTATTAATGGAGCCCGTTTACCATAATTTTAAAAACATCAACAACATGAAATTCATACTCAAAACAAATTGTTCTCTCATGCATATCTCAAACTCAATCTCTACCTTTACTCTCTCTCAGATGGCCAGGCTTGGATGGTGACGATGATGGCAGGGCTCAGCCGACAACGGTCATGGCAAGACTCAGATGGTGATGGCCATGGAGAGGCTCAAACGGCGACATACATGGATTTTCCCGGAAGAGATCGTAGGCATCTGATCATCATTGCCCTTATCAAAGACATGCATGGATCTGCACATAGGAGATCGAAAGGCAACACCTGCGTTAGAGGAAACCATATGAGATCGTGATCGCCTTTGCCAGAGAAGACTGTCTAAGACCATCTCCTTCATCAAATAGCCTTTTTCTATCGCACGAGGCTGTAATTTCTAGATCATGTGGCTCTTGCTGCTCCCCCGTGAGACCGTTGCCACACCATCATCATCTAAGAGAGAGAGAATGGGAGGAAAGAGAGGATTTACTAATTTGTGGTTAGGGTTAGGATTTAATTTAGCCATAGGGTAAAGAAATTTAAGGGTGAGTTTAGGGTAAAATTGAAAACCATATGCTCAAAATTTAAAAAAAAAATAGTAAAAGGGATTTATTAACAACTTAATTAAGTATGTAAATAACTTGCATTATTTTTAAAAATTTACTATTTCTTGCAATTTCTCTTCTTCAAAACTTCAATGGGCTAACGTGTCATGTAGTCTATGTTAGGCATGGTGCTCTAAGGAGTAAAATGTTGTAATATTTTTTAGAGATATTTCATCAATAAAGAGTTTATTTATTAATCATATACCAAATGTTGTTCCCTTTATATTCATTTCTATCGAATGTATGACAAGCAAACAAAAGTTAGAGACTGTCGATCTAAACCTTTAAGAATCATGCATATAATGGACAGATTATGTGAAAGACATGAATCTTAAAGGTGGTGGTCTAAATCATAAGATCTGCAATCGAAGAAATAAAGTTAGGTGCTTTATTCGTACTAAGGTTGCTATGTTGTCTACATCCCTAACCAAAGATGGCTTGTCTTGGTCATCAGAGTGGGACTCCGTGATTAGAAATATTGGTGCATTGCCATAGGTGATGATGTATTAGATCGGGACATAAAGTTGAATTGATTTGGGTTAATAATTTTGTTTTTACAAATCAATTCACTTTAGAATCATATGTGTTGTGTTTTAGTCCTGAAATGACTAATAGGCCTGTATTCTCGACTTATGTCATTTGATGTACCAAAGGGTGGCATCCTTGCTTTGTGATGGTATGCATATTGGTACGTTGGAGACATGACTTGTAATTGTGTAGACTTGTTATTTATAGATATGAAATCTATAGCTCTTTTTGAAAACTTAATAATATTCTCTTATATGCATTATTTTGTAATTGGAATACTAGAATGCTCAACTATTTGGATACATAGGTGTAACTGAATGGTATACTATCTATGGATAGTAATCATTCCAATGGTGTGATAATGAAACGTAAGATAAAAACAATTAGGAAGGTAAAATAAAATTTATCCTTAAGCGATTATGAATATCCTATGGGGATGTGACACATTATGATATGTCATGGACAGTTAGCTTACTTGAAGCTTTGTAATTTTATATAGTTTGAAAGTGCAACTCCAAGCGTTTAGTAGAATAGTGTCAGAGTTGATAATTATAAAATATATATCTGGGATATTATATTTTATAATTATAGGAGCTTGAATTGTATATTTCTATTGAGTCCCCTTTGCTAGCTCATAATAAATCTTGTAACAATACAACATGTTTTTTCTACATATTTTAGATTCGCTGAAATTTGACAAAGATCATATTTAATAATTCATTTTAGTTTATTGGTTGAATTAATTTTGTAAATTGATTCAAGATAAACATGATGAATTATTTGGATAATATTTTATTTTCTATGAGATTATCTAGATATGATGATTTTGATTAAATAACTTTTCTATTGGGCTATTTGAATTAAAACTGAGGCTCTATCTAAGAATCTCAAGTGGAAAATAAGATATTCTCAAGGATCAAATTATTGCAAGTTTAGTAAGCCGATGCGTTGTTTGACCTGCTGATCTCCTAGTTCAGCTGGCTGATCTTCCAGTTCGACCTGTTGATCTAGTGATAATCTATATATCCGTTTTGAACATGTTTTTCATCATAAATTGATCCAAATTCAAATTTTGAGGCCTTATCTAATAGAGATTAATCCCAAATTTGACCACTACAAATAGGGGTGAGTTTCTCAGTTGTTTAGATCAATTGAGAAACATAGAGTGAGTACTCTAGTTTGAGAAACTTTGAAACTCCTTGAGAGCTACTATTTAATATCACAAACTTTAGCTGTAGGTCTTCTCAAATGGTTGGAAGGAGAGTCACTAGAGGAAGAGCTATACGACATGTGACCACCCACACTCCAATTATGGATAGAGAATAGCAAAGAAAACTAGTTAGTTGAGACTCTTTTAGAACATTCTTCTCTACACGGATTTGAGCCTACTTTGATATTCAAAAGGTTAGTAAGATCTATCATTGATTTATATATTGCATGTCTAACTTATGTTTTAGAAAATACTCTAATTTAAAAATTTTTAAAATTCTGTTGCGTACTCATTTTCCAACAGTCTAATTCTATAGGGATATTTGATGCCATTTGGCAAGGAAATAAAATAAAAAGTTTACACAGAATGCCCCTATAAACATCTATAATCAATACTGCCCTCCTTCTTTTCACTTTCAATACCGCCCCCTTTTCTATTATTTTCTTCTTAATTGAAATTATCATTTGACCTTTTTACCATGATCCAAACAAAAAGATCTTATCATATTCTTGCTCATCCCCTCTCTTTGTCAAATCACTATATTTCTCTCTCTCTTTCATCCATCCCTACCTCCCTATGCAATCCCCTCTCTCACCATTTGCCTTCTTTCTTTATTCTCTCTTTCTCTACAGTCCACTCTCTCTTCTTAACCTTGAACGAAGCATGTCGTTGTGCTTGACTCTGATCATAGGTCATCATATTGTTGAAGGAAGACAAAAATGTCATTGCTGTCCTGTTTCTTCATTATATCATTTGTCTTTTATCTTTTCATGCTCAAACGAAGCATGCCATGGTACTCGAGTCAAATTGCGTACCATCGCATGGCAGAAGGAAGACAAAGACGCCATCTTTGCCATGCTTCTTTGTTTGGTTCCATGCTTCTTCATTATGATGACGTGATCTGCACCAATCTTATGTAAGTGTCAAGCCCCTTTTGTCAGCGTGGTGAAGAAATTTATAATTGGAGGGAAGATTTTCAAGACAAATTCTTCTTCTGGCAACTAAAAGACCTCACACATTGCTCCACATCCCTCTTCCAAACTTCCTCCTCTACATCATTGGTTTGAACTCCAACATCTGTAAGATTATACTCCGACTGCCTATGCCAGCGACTAGAGACAATCAGTAGATTTTTATTGCAAAAATTAAAAAAAAAAAGATAATCTAGCATATTCCACTCCAGCATCTACCATATTTTAATCCAATGGCCTGTGCGAGAGACTATATAAGGTTGGTGTTTTTTCCATTGAAACGAAAATATGAGATAATTGTCAGACATGTATGCCCTAAGGAGTAAAAATATAATATGTTTTTGGAGACATTTTTATCAATAAAGAATTTATTTATTACTTAGATACTAAATCTTGCCCTCTTTAAATTCATATTTGTTGAATGTATATTAAGCAAACAAAAGTCTGATGTTGTTGGTCTAAACCTTTAAGAATTGGGCGTATGATGGACAAAAATGCGAAAGACACAATTCTTAAGGTGACGGTCTAAATCATAAAATCCATAATCGAGGGAATAAAGTTGGGCGCTTTATTCATGCAAAGATTGTTATGTTGTCCATATCTCTATGGGAGATAGTTTGTCTTGACCATAAGAGGTGGACTTCGCGAATAGAAACATTGGCACATTGTCATAGGTGACTATGTGTTGGATCGGGACATAAAGTTAATTGATTTGGATTAATAATTATGTCTTGGCAAATTGATTCACTTTAGATAATCATGTGTATTGTACCTTAATCCTAAGATGAATAATGGGCCCGTTGTCTTGACTTATGTCTTTTGATGCGTCAAAGGGTGACATCCACATTTTAATAGTGGTACACATGTCGGTATGTTAGAGGCATGACTCTCGATAGGGTAAACCTGTTATTCATAGATATGGAATCCATCGCTCCTTTTTAAGAGTAGTTGATATCCTTCATATGCGTTATCCTGTGATTGAAAAATTAGAGCGTTCAACCATTTGGATATATAGCTGTAACCAAATGGTATATCGTCTATGGATGGTAAGTTTTTCGATGGTGAGATAATGGAACATAAGATAAAAATCGGAAAGGTAAGACAGAACTTGTCCTTAAGCCGATTATGGATAATCCTATGGGGATATCATACACTATGATATGTTACGGAGACTTAGCTATACGGCCTTTGTAATTCTATATGGTTCGAGAGTGCAGCTCTAAGCTTTTAGTGGAGTAGCATTAGTATTGATAATTATGAAATGTATATAAAAAGATATTAGGCTTCATAATTTTTGGGAGCTTGAACTAGATAGGTCCATCAAGTCCCCTTTGCTAGCACATAAAAATTCTTATAACGATACGGCACGCTTTTTCAATAATTAGTGACTTGTCTCAAATTTTTAGATTGGCTAAAATTCGATAGGATCAAATAATTCATGTGCGTTTATTGGTTGAATTAATTTTGTAAAAATTAATTCAACATAAACTTGTTGAATTATCGAGATCAAATAATTCATGTAATTCATGTGTGTTTATCAGTTGAATTAATTTTGTGAAAAATTAATTCAAGATAAACTTGTTGAATTATCGAGATCAGATAATTCATGTCTATTTATTGGTTGGATTAATTTTGAATAAATTAATTTAAGATAAACTTGTTTAATTATCAGGAATATTTATTTTATTAAAGATTATCTAGATATGACTGTTTTAATCGGATAACTTCTCTATTAGGTTATTTAAATTAAAACTAAGGCTCTATCCTAAGAATCTTGGGTGGGAAATAAAGATTCATAGGGATTATTTGTCAGAAGTTCAACAGGATGATCTTTAAGTTCAGCCTGCCGATGGAGCAAGTTGGGTAGGCCAATCTGCCAGTTCAGTCTGCCAACCAAGCGTTAAATAGATCACATGTTTTCATGTGAATTTTATCAGATATTGATCTTGATTTGATTCTGATTTAAATTTTTGAGGCCTTATCTGATAGGACTGACTCTTGGGTCCAACCTCTATATAAAGGGGAGTGAGACTCATTGTTACAGAGATCAGTTGAGAAATCTAAAGTAAGACTCTACTGGTGAGACTCTACAACTCCCCGAAGAGCTATTACTCACCAATCACAAACTATAGCTTGAATTATGTGATCTTGATCTTGCCTATGCTTGAATTTAATTTCATAGAGAGTTGGCACTCTAGGTTTCTATATATTTTATCTTGTCATGGATTATATGGTGAATGTTTATTAATTAATTATGGTTGATTGAATTATTATTTGATTATTTATTAATTAATTAATTTATACCAATTTTGGTTCCTTAGAGGTTAGAATGTGTATCTAGGTTTTTCATGTAATTAGATGGCAGACTATCATCTCCGTCTAGGAATTATTAATTAATTTTAAATTTGTAAAAATTTTGTAATTAAATAATTATTCAGAGAAGACGGATCTAGAAGATGGATGATTGCATTCTCAGGTGTTCTTGAGTCTCTAATTTTATGTATTTGAATTGTTGGAAATAAAATTGATAAATTACATTAAAAACTGTATTTTCTGAAAAGCATGGTTTCTACTTGGTCGGCATGCTGGACCTACAAATCGAGTAGGCCGATGGGTGTAGATCAGTAGGCTGGACTTCAGGTTTGGTAGGCCATCAACAAGGCAAAAATCTAGTGGCTCTGGCTGCAGGCTGAACTATCATGATCGACAGGCCGACCTAAAAAGATCGACAAGCCGGAAGGTCATGACCGACAGGCCGATCATACAGATCAACATGCCAAAAAAGAGCTATAATTTTTCAAAAAAGGTGCATTTTTCAATGCATTTTTGATTTTATTTTTGGGACAATTCTAAGAAACATTAAATTTGGATATAACCGAAAATATGGAGTTTTTGATCTATGCGAGATTGAAGACTTGAAGATGGACATTACATGAAGAGGATACAACTTGAAGATTTAAAGATAAAGAATCGATAATATGCTTCGATTATTCTATCGTAATCTTTGTTTTCTTTTCTCTAGGGTGGAACCATAATATAATGTTATTTATTATTATTTTGCTTGTGGCTTTGCATGATTGCTTAGCTTATATGCATTATAATATAATTTGCCATGTATATTGATAACATGTCGTATAGAATAGGGAGTGCTGCTCATTAAAGTTGTTCATATATGTTTTTTATACAAAACCTTGATTTCAAAAGAAAGAGTGTGAGAAGGTTTTCGAAGAGAGGACCTATAACCTCCATCGTTGGTCCATAGGTAGCACATGGTGATTCCGACCCCTAGGAAAGGATATCATCATGTCCCAGGTTGGATCTCTTAGAGAATATGGTGTTTTAGCATGATTTATCATTGCACACCCTTAGGTGGTGATTATAAATCATAAATAAAATATTAAAATGATGGTTATACACTCATGTTGATTTTATTATTAACCCCCCCTAAGAGGTTTATTAATAAAATTGATGGCCAAAGAAACAATTATTAATATATGTCAGATCATGCAAGTCCTAGATGGCATATATTAATCAAGAGGGGATCTATGTTCCCGATTAAATTTAACAAGTCTCCCCTAGAAGCTTGTTGAATTCTGAGTTGGGAATTATCGTTGTAAGGTTGTGATATTTTCAAGGCTTTGACACATAAACACATTTGTATGATTTATATGATTGTGTTATCTTACTAAATTATTATGATATGTTTGCTTATGTTTGGTACATGATTCTTTATTGTAAATTAAAAATGTTTAAAAATGCTTTATCATCGATACTTGACAAAAACCAATTAATTGGTATGAACTATAATTACTGAAAACGAAACCTGAACATCGTCCTATCCTTAGAGAAACTAAAAGTTGTACTAACGACACCTTGTCCTCCTGAGCCTACAGGAGATTCCCCCAATGATCAAATCCAAGCATATGATCATCCAAAAGATGCTAATGATCAAGCCCATTGCTATGTTATGGCCAACATGAACAATGTGTTGCAGTCTCAACATGAAGATTATGAGACTGCTAAGCAGATCTTAGATAATTTAAAAGACACATTTGGAGGATAGGACTTAACAAAGAGGCAAGGGACACTTTGGAAACTTCTTAACTGCAAACAAAGACTGGGGACATCTATAAAGAAGCATATGATGTTGGCCATGGGTTACCTCGCTGAGGCACAAACCAATGAAGCCGACATTGATACTGAAACTCAAATGACTATGGTTTTTGAGACTCTGTCTAAGGAGTTTATCTCATTTAAAGTTACATTTAATTTAAGCAATATATGGGATATAACCTTAACGAAGTTGATGAAACAGTTACAGGAGTTTGAATTACTGATCAGGGAGTCTCCTATTGGTGGCAAGGCAAACATGGCGATTGCTTCTAGTTCCAATCCTAATCTTGGGAATGGAAAGAAACAACAGGCCAAGAATGAGAAATCTTCTATTCTTGTAAATGGTAAGAACAAGAAGAAGAAGAAGAAGAAGAAGAAGAACCCGAAGAAGTTTAAGTGCTTCTTCTGTGGGAAGATCAGGCACATTAAGAAGAATTGCAAGGACTTCCTTTCCCGAGGCGGTAGGTGTGATCTTCTATATTTAGAAACTTGTTTAGTTGAGGAATCTAGTGACATTTGGGTCATAGATTCCAAAGCAACTAATCATGTTTGTGTCTCTCTATAGGGCTTCAAAGAAACGAGAAGTCTGCTGCATGAAGACTTCACGCTTTGGATGGGCGATGGATCCTTGGTCTTAGCTGAAGTAGTGGGAGATGTCCATCTGTATTTGGATAATTATAGGATTTTAACTTTGCAAGATTGTTTTTATGTTCCTAAATTTCAAAAGAATTTAATTTCTATAGTTTGTTTATTTAAAGACTCCTATTTGGTTTCCTTTAATAATAAAGTAGTGATTTGTAAAAACAAATCTTTTATACATTCTAGATGGATGCAAAATAATCTATATTTTATCAAACCTAAGATGGACTTACTACTTAATGCTGAGATGAATGATAATATCTCTAAAAGACTTAAAACTTCTCACTCTAATTAGACTTATCTTTGGCATTTGTGACTTAGTCATATTAACCTAAATAGGATTCAAAGGTTGGTAAGGGATGGACCTTTAAGTCATTTAAAGGTGAAATCTATACCACAATGTGAATCTTGTTTGGAGACCAAAAGACCATTCGAGTCTAAGGGCAATAGGGCCAAAGGGGTTCTAGAACTTGTGCATAGTGATGTTTGTGGACCGATGAATATCTGGGCATGAGGAAGCTATGAGTACTTTGTCACTTTTATTAACGATTACTCAAGGTATGGGTATGTGTACCTAATGCATGATAAAAGCGAAACTTTTGAAAAGTTTAGGGAATTTCAGGCTAAAGTGGAAAAGCAATTGGGTAGACCTAGAAAGGCACTTCGATCCGATCAAGGTGGTGAATACTTCTTTAATGAGTTCTTAGGACACTTATTAGAGAACAGAATTTTATCCTATTTGACTATGCCGGGCACTCGACAGCAGAATGGCGTAGCGAAGAGAAGAAATAGGACTTTATTGGACACGGTCAGGTTCATGATGAGTTATTCATCATTGCCTTTGTCCTTTTAGGGATATGCATTACAAACCGCAAGTTATTTGTTGAACAATCTGCCTTCAAAATCGGTTCCTAAAACTCCTCAAGAGTTGTGGATGGGCAAGAAGACATCCTTAAACCCTATTCACATATGGGGATATGCACTACAAACCGCAAGTTATCTATTGAACAATGTGCCTTCAAAATCGATTCCTAAAACTCCTCACGAGTTGTGGACAGGCAGGAATACATCCTTAAACCATATTCGTATATGGGGATGTCTAGCTCATGTCCTATTTAGGGATGCGAATAAGTTGGAAGCACATTCAAAAGTTTGTGCATTTGCAGGATGTCCACAAGGGACTAAAGGGGGTTATTTCTATAACCCAAAGAAAAATAAAGTCGTGGTTTCAACTAATACAACTTTCCTTGAGGAGAGTTATATGGATGACTTTAAGCGTCGAAGCAAAGTGGTGCTCGAGGAGTTGAGGAGTGATCCGATCACTCCAAGGGTTCTAGTAGAAACCACTTAAATCGGTGTAGAAAAACCAAACGAACCCGAACAACAACCTAAAGGGCTTTGACGTAGTGGAAGGTTCGGATGTCAACCTAAAAGGTATATGTTTAATGGTGAGGCCTTCTTAGTTGAACCGGATGAACATAATAGGGATCCTTACACTTATGCAGAGGCTATGAAGCATGTTGATTCGAAACTCTAGATAGAGGCCATGAACATAGAGATGAAGTCTATTGAAACTAATTGGGTTTGGGAGCTTATGGATCTTTACCCCCGTAGGATGTAATTGGATCTACAAGAGGAAAAGAGGAGTGGATGGAAATGTTGAAACTTTTAAGGCTAGGCTGGTACCTAAGGGACACACGCAAAAAGAAGGAATCAATTACGAGAAAACCTTTTCACCTGTAGCCAACCTTAAGTCCATCCGAATTCTCTTGTCCATAGCTACCGCACTCGACTACAAGATTTGGTAGATGGATGCCAAGATACTTTTCTAAATGGCTATCTTGATGAGTCCATTTATGTAGAACAACCAAATGGGTTTAAAGTCAAGGGTCAAAAGAGTAAGGTTTGTAAGCTACAAAAGTCAATATATGGAGTTAAGCAGGCTTCCCATTCTTGGAACATAAGATTTGATCAAGTGATCAAAACTTATGGGTTTGCACAAAATGTAGACGAACAATGTGTGTACAAACACATTAAGGATGGGAAGTTGGTTTTTTTACTGCTCTATATAGATGACATTTTTCTAATGGGCAATGACGTTGGGGCATTGTCATCGGTTAAATTATGGTTGACCAAGGACTTTGTCATGAAGGACTTGGGTAAGGCTAATTTTGTCTCAGGCCAACTACATAGATAAGATTCTCAAGAGGGTTGCAAGACAGGATTCTAAGAAAAGTGGGCAACCATCTAAGTTTGAAATTACTCTTTCTAAGAAAGGCTCTCCAAAGTCTAAGGAAGAAAGAGAATACATGACAAAGGTGCCTTGTGTTTCGGTAGTGGTAGTCTCATGTATGCCATGCTTTGCACATGACTAGATATTTATTATGCGGTCAGGATTGTAAGTCGATTTTAGGCAAATCTAGGACCGAACCATTGCGTTGCAGTCAAGCATATTTTCAAGTACCTGAGAAGGACTCGAGGGTATATACTTCTATATTTAGACGAGGACTTAACTCCTCTAAGATTCACTGATTCAGATTTCCAATCCTGTCTAGATTCGAGGAGACCGACTCTAGGTTTGTGTTTACTCTGGGCGGCGTAGCATTAGTTGGAGAGTGTGAAGCAAAATTACACTTTGGATTCAACAATGGAGGCTGACTATGTGGTAGCTAGTGATGCTTCGAAAGAAGTAGTATGGCTCTGCAAGTTCCTTAGGGATCTTGGGGTAGTTCTTGGTATAGATAAGGCAGTATCACTGTACTGTGATAATAATGCAGTGATAGCTAATGCTAAGGAACCAAGATTTCACAAGAAAAGTAAGCATATTGATTGGATGTATCATCTGATAAAGGACTTCGTAGAAGGTGGGCATGTCGCTATGTGCAAAATCGCGTCAGAGACACTTATTAGGAGAGTCTTCGAGAGGCATGTGGAAACTATGGAGAAGTGAGATTTGACATATTTACTCACTTAGTGCAAGTGAGAGATTGTTGGACATGTATGCCCTAAGGAGTAAATATGTAATATGTTTTTAGAGATATTTTTATCAATAAAGAATTTATTTATTATTTATATACCAAATCTTGTCCTCTTTACATTCATATTTGTTGAATGTATGTTAAGAAACAAAAGTCTAAGACTGTCGGTCTGAACCTTTAAGAATTGGGCATATATGGACAGATTATATGAAAGACACGATTCTTAAGGTGACGGTCTAAATCATAAGATCCGTAATCAAGGGAATAAAGTTGGTCGCTTTATTCATGCAAAGATTGTTATGTTGTTTATATCCCTAATGGAAGATGGCTTGTCTTGACCATCGAAGATGAACTTTGCAAAAAACATTGGCACATTGTCATACATGACAATGTGTTGGATTGGGACATTAAGTGAAGTGATCTAGATTAATAATTTTGTCTTAGCAAATCGATTCATTTTAGACAATTATGTGTATTGTATATTAATCCTAAGATGAATAATGAGCCCGTTGTCTTGACTTATGTTTTTTTGATATGCCAAAGGATGACATCCACATTTTAATAGTGGTATGCATATCGGTACATTATAGGCATGACTCTTGATAGCGTAGACCTGTTATTCATAGACATGGAATCCATAGCTTCTCTTTAGAAGTAGTCGAGATCCTTTTATATGCGTTATCTTTTGAAAAACTAGAGCACTCAACCATTTAGATACATAGGTGTAACCAAATGGTATACCGTCTGTGGATGGAAAGTTTTTCGATGGTGAGATAATGGAACATAAGATAAAAATAATCAAGAAGGCAAGACAGAACTTGTTCTTAAACCGATTAGGGATAATCCTATGAGGATACAATACACTATGATATATCATAGAGACTTAACTATATGGGCTTTGTAATTCTATATGGCTCAAGAGTGCAGCTCTAAGCTTTTAGTGGAGTAGCATTAGAGTTGATAATTATGAAATGTATATATTGGATATTGAGTTTCATAATTTTTGGGAGCTTGAACTAGATAGGTCCATCAGGTCCCCTTTGCTAGCTCATAAAAAATCTTGTAACGAAATGGCGTGCTTTTTCAATAATTGGTGACTTGTCTCAAATTTTCAAATTGGCTGAAATTCGATAGGATTAGATAATTCATGTGTGTTTATCAATTTAATTAATTTTGAAAAAATCAATTTAAGATAAACTTGTTGAATTATCAAGATCAGATAATTCTTGTATGTTTATCGATTAAATTAATTTTGTGAAAATTAATTCAAGATAAACTTGTTGAATTATCGGGATCAGATAATTCATGTCTGTTTATTGGTTGTATTAATTTGAATAAATTAATTCAAGATAAACTTGTTGAATTATCAAGAATATTTATTTTCCTAGAGATTATCTAGATATGACTATTTTAATCAAATAACTTCTCTATTGGGTTATTTAAATTAAAACTGAGGCTTTATCCCAAGAATCTCGAGTGGGAAATAAAGATTCATAGGGATTATTTATCAAAAGTTTGGCAAGCCGATCTTTAAGTTTGGCCTGCCGATAGAGCAAGTTCGGTAGGCCAATCTGCTAGTTCGGCCTGTCAACCGAGCGTAAAATATATCACTCGTTTTCACGTGGATTTTATCAGATATTGATCTTAATTTGATTCTGATTCGAATTTTCAAGGCCTTATCGGATAAGGATTGACTCCTAGGCCCAACCTCTATATAAAAGGGATTGAAACTCATTGTTATATAGATCAATTGAGAAATCTAGAGTGAGACTCTATAGTTGAGATTCTACAACTCCCCGAAGAGCTATTGTTCACAAATCACCAACTATAGCTTTGGGTATTTCTAAACTGGTTGGAAGGAGAGTCACCTGGTGGAAGAGCTATATGAGTGTACCCACATGCACACTAGTCGTGGATAAAGAATAGCAAAGAAGGCCAGTTGATTGAGGTCCTTCTAGAACGTCACTTCTCTTCACGGATAGCAAAGCTTTTCTACATTTACAAGGTTAGTAAAATCCGGTTAATTTATACATATAGAGTGTCAAACTTGTGTTTTGAAAAATACTCTGGTACAAAAAAAATTTTTAAAATTCCGCTGTGTACTATTTTTCAAACAATAATTTAGTAGATTTCAGTCTAGCATCTATTAGATTCTACTATGGTGACAAGCGTCGACAACTAAATATGCTTAGTTTTTTTTTTTTTTGTTGAAAATAAAAATAAGATAATCTGGCATATTCCATTTTGGAGGCCTGTATTGGTGATCGGAGACAGTTGGTATTTTTTTATTTGAAAAAAATATAAGATAATTTAATAGATTCTGCTCCGACATAGACTAGATTTCGCTCCCTCCCCCACAAAGGTGGTTGGTTTTCTTTTCTTTTTTTTTGGTTTTGAAGAAAACACAAGATACTCTAACAATTTCGGCTCCAATATCTGCCAAATCCACTCCAACAGCCTTGATCGAAAATAGTGTATATATATATATATATGTATTACAAAAGAAAATAAGATAATCTAGTAGATTCCATGCAAGTAACCAGAGTAATCTACCTCAAAAGAGTGTGAAAAAGAGGTAATTTCAACTTTTAATAAATCACCTTTTGTAATTAACAGATTGTCACGCCCCGGAGTACGGGAGGTGATGTGGTAGTTTAGTTAAGTTAATTAAGTAGAAATTTAATCAAAACATGAGTTTAAGAATTAAGCAATTTATTTATGAAAATATGGTAATTTTAAAAACCTTTTTATTTAAAGCGAGCAATTATAATATTCAAACAAATTAGGAAAACAAAATAAACAATAAGGAAATAATGAAAATATAAGGAGAGGCAAGAATGGGTCTAACTAACCCACATCTTGTGCACACACATAGTACTGACAATATTAAATTATAACCACAACCCAAAATGAAGAAAGAGAAAGTTAAAGTTATACATGCCTTGATTTTGTAATTTAAATAACTTACTGGGTTCTCCTACTGCTCGAATGTCTTATCTATAAACTCTTCTCTAATTCTAAGCTGATATCCACCTAGAGGGGCAAGTTTGGAAAAGAAAAAAAATATGAATGAAAGGCTCAATGGGACTATATTTAAAACACCAAATTTTAAAGGAAATTTCATTATTTAAATAAATATTTAGAAAATGAACTTGAATAAATAAGTAAGTAGATAAATAAATAAATAAACAAAAATTCAATAAAAGTTTACCTTGCCAAAACAACTTATTGATCGATCAGAAAGAATATCATTTTCTTTTCCAAGGCAAACCATATATATTACACCACCGTAGTGGCCCAGTTGGATTTCGAGACCTGCCCCCAAGGTCGCACTTTACACGACCCGATCTCTGATATGGCATCATGCCCTTATATCTTTTCTATAATTATTAGAAATCACTTTTTACCAAGTATTCTCACTTACAATCATTATGAGGTTTATTATGAAAATTCACCTCAGTCTACTGTTTATAAAACAAATCAATGAAATCTTTTTTCAAATCATCATTGAAAATATTTTAATGAAAAACCTTTTTAGGATAAAATCATTTTTAAAACTAGGTTACCAAGGGGAGGGTAGAAATCCTACCTTAAAACTTGTGCTGGTGCCCCTCACCGTAATCCTGGTCCACTATACATTAGCTCTGCGGATCCACGAACTACCTTAAATAGAAACTAGGTCTATCAGTATTTAGCTTGAAATATCCCATGCTACTAAATCATCTCATAGTGTCCTAGTGTGCCATTTAAGTTTATAAAATCATACTATGACATCAAAATCTTAATCGGGGTTCAAAACAGTAAAGATGGATGAAAAATCACAAAATCTCACCATGCTCGGTCGGCTTGCCGGTCACCTTGGTTCGGCCAGCCAAACTGTCGAAAGTCCAGGTCCGGTTGGCCAAACTTTTCTAGGTTTGGCCTACCAGTACATGAATCTGGCCTGCCGAACTTATGAATCTGGCCTGCGGGACATGAACTTCAGCCTGCCGATCTAGAAAAATTCTAGAATTTTTCAAGCATAGGATTTTGGCCTCCTGAGCCCAAATCTTCATTTTAACCAGTTTTTCTCAGTTCTTAGGCATGGGAAACATCAATAAATGATAGAAAAACATCATAAAACACTTTGAAACCAATTTAAACAAGATTTGGACAAGGATTTTGCAAAATCCCAAAAATAGTAAAAAATGGAGAAAAATGAAAAATTTTTATTTAAATCTATTTTTGATCAAACAAAGCTTAAATTCTAGTCACTCTAAGTTCCTCTAACTTAGATTAAAGGTTTTCTAAGCTTACGAAAGCTTAAATCTCAAAATGCAAGAAAAATTGAAAAATTTGAAAAGTTTTGAAATTTAAAAACTAACCTCGAATTAAAGCTTTAAATTGAGTTTATGGCTACTAAATCGTGTTCCCAAGCTCCCAATCCAGCTAAGAAGCAAATCTTGAACTCGAATTTTAAATAAAAAATAAGAAAGAGAGGGAGATAGTCACAGGAGAGAGAGAGAAGTGAGAGCTAAAAATGAAAGAGGAAAGAGAGGCAAGAAAGTGAAGAAAAAAAGGGGAAGGGAGAGATTAAATAGAGGAAAAGTTGCATGAAACCAATGAAGGAAAACCGTGTGTAGAACGCGGTTTTTCAAACGGGACATGTTTGGTATTAGACAAATTGTTTTGTTTTAAAAATTTAAAATAACAATTAAAATTAATTAAGAGTAATTAAAAATCATTAAAATAATCAAAATTAACATCAATTTAAAAATTTCACAAAATGATCAAATTAAGTTTAAAATATTCATTATGCCACACTAATCCATCATTTTACATACTAATAACATTTAATTAATTTTGGGGTGTTACAACTCGCCACCCCTAAAAGAAATTTCGCCCTCGAAATTTACAAATTGATTCAAAAACAAAATAAATACGGATACAAGTCCCGCATATTCGATTCTAACTCCCAAGTGGCTTCATCAACCCTGTGATGCTGCCACACGACCTTTACTAACGGGATCTCACGACGAAGCAAATTGATCACTCTTTAATCGATGATCTGAACTGGTACTTCTTCATACATCGCATCTTCTTGAATTTGCACATCATGAAACGAAACTATCTTATTCTGCTCAGAAGAACGCTTCTGAAGCATTGACACGTGAAATACATTGTGAACATGAAAAAGTTCAAGAAGAAAATCGAGTCGATAAGCAATCACTCCAACTCACTATGTGATCTTGAAGGGTCCAACATACCTCGGTGCGAGCTTACTGCTTACTCCAAATCACATGATGCCCTTACGAGGCAATACCTTTAAGAGAACAAAATCTCCTACCTCGAATTCCAAGGGTCGACGCCTTCTATCTGCGTAACTCATCTATCGACTCTGAGCTGCCTTTAATCAATCATGAATCACGGCAACCTTCTCATTACTATCACAAATCTCATCTAGCCTAAGAATAACTCTATCTTTCGGTTCAACCCAACACACCGGTGACTGACACGGTCATCCATATAGTGCTTCAAATGGTGCCATACCAATGCTCGATTGATAGCTGTTATTGTACGCAAACTCCACTAGATGCAAGTACTTCTTCTAATATTCGTCAAAGTCTAACGCACATGCACATAACATGTCTTCGAGAATCTAAATGACCCGCTCAGACTACCCATCGGTCTACGGATGAAACATTGTGCTGAAATGCAAATCTGTACCTAAAGCCTCCTGAAAGCTTCTCTAGTACTTGGCATTGAACCTGGTGTCTCTATTTGATGTGATGGACAGGGGAACTCCATGTAATCTTTCTATATTCTGTAGGTACAATTCCCTAAGAACCTTTCTTAAGCATGTCGAATTCAATAGAATGAAATGCACCAATTTTGTTAACTTGTCGACCACAAACCAAATCGCATCATGCCTTTGCTTCGTCCTCTGCAATCCGGTAAGGAAATCCATCGTGATGTGTTCCCATTTCCACCTTGAAATAGGAAGTGGCTGAAGTTGACCTGCTAGCTTCTGATACTTAGTCTTCACCTGAAGACAAGTCACACACTTGGCTATGTATTCTCGGACATCCTTCTTCATACCTCTCCACCAATATTGCCTTTTTAGATCACGATACATCTTCCTGCTTCCTAGATGAATAGCGAACTGAGACTTGTGGGCTTCGTCCAAATGTAATGAGCCTTCGTCACTTCTGCAATTGCTAGAACTGTCAAATGCTCCCTGAAGTACATATGATCAATGTATGATATCTGAGACTTCGGTCTAAACCTTTGAGAATTGGGCATATGATGGACAGATTATGCAGAAGACACGATTCTTAAGATGATGGTCTAAATCATAAGATCCACAATCGAGGGAATAAAGTTGGGTGCTTTCCTCCATTTTTTAAACTGCTCTTCATTCTAAATTCGAGTCCAGATTCCCTGAAGATGCTGGTCTCACCACTGATTATGCTTCACCATCTAAATTAGAGCTGGGGTTGTCTCCATATGATACACCAAAACACGATCATAGTCTTCACAACACTGTAGCCTGAACTCACTCACTGTTGCATCTCTTTTTCAGTCTTTAAGAGCCAAACAAGAGAGAATCCCCAAAGACCTCTAATTAAGCGCACTTGCGACTATAATAGCTTTTCCAGGATGGTACTACAGCCCAAAATCATAATCCTCCATGTATTCCATCCACCTTCGCTGCCTCAAGTTTAGATCCCTCTGGGTAAAAAGATATCTCAAGCTCTTATGGTCAGAAAAAACCTAAAATGTCATCCGATACAAATAACATCTCTAGATCTTCAACTCGTGGATCACCGCTGCAAGCTCCAAATCATGAGTAGGATAATTCTGCTCGTGAGGTCGTAGCTACCTCGATCCGTACGCCACCACTCGTCCATGTTGCATCAACATGCACCCAAGTTCGAGTCTTGATGCATTTGTGTAAACTTCATAGGCTCTACACTGATGGGAATAATCAATAGTAGTGCTAAAGTTAACCGATTCTTCAGTTCTTGAAAGCAAGCTCACATTCTTCATGCCACTCGAACTTGACATTCTTCTTGATTAATCTTGTCATCGGTGCTGCTATCTTCGAGAAATCCTTAGCAAATTTCCTATAGTATCCTGCAAGTCCCAAAAAGCTACAGATTTCTGCCACATTCCTCTGTCGTTCCCATTCCACTATGGCTTTTACCTTAGATGGATCCATTGAAATACTAAGCTCAGAGATGACATGGCCTAAAAACTTGACTTTCGTCAATTAAAACTCACACTTTTCCTTCTTAGCGTACAACTGGTGTTCCCGCAAAGTCTGAAGTACGATCTTGAGATGCTGCTCATGCTCCTCTCAAGTCTTAGAATAGACCAAAATGTCATCGATGAACACAATTACGAACTAATCCAAATAAGGCCTAAATATCCTGTTTATCAAATCCATGAAGGCTGCCAGAGTATTCGTCAATCCAAACGACATCACCAGAAACTCAAAATGTCCATACTGGGTCCTGAAAGCTGTTTTGGGAATGTCCTCTTCCTTAATTATGAGTTGATGATATCCTGACCTCAAATCTATCTTTGAGAAATACCGTGAACCTCCCAACTGATCAAACAACTCATAGATCCTAGGCAGAGGATACTTGTTCTTTGTCGTAACCCGATTCGTTTGTCGATAATCTATACATAATCTGAGGGTTCCGTCATGCTTCTTTGCAAACAAAACCAATGCTCCCTACGATGATGTACTATTCTGGATGTATCCTTTATCAGCAAGCTCCTGAAGCTACTTTCTTAATTCCTTCATTTTTGCCGGTGCCATTCGATAAGGTGCTACGGAAATCGGTGTTGTTCCTAGAAGCAACTCAATACCAAACTTGATTTTTCGATGCAGTGATAATCCTAGTAACTCGTCGAAGAAGACATCTTCGAATTCATCTACCACTAGGATTGCTGCATTTCTTCTCGAGGCACTAGGCTCTCCTTCTAGACTCGCAAGAAAGGCATAACAAACTAGAATCTTTCATCCTCCAAGGCATGTCTTTACGAGACGCTCACTCATTAACTAATCACTACCACCCTAATAAGTGATTGTCATCCCCCTATCAAACACTAGGGTCACTTTTCTAAGCTGATAGTTTACAACTGCATTATACCGAGACAACCAATCCATCCCTAGAATTACATCATATGAACTCATGGGGATTACAATCAAATTGCTTTTCAAAATCTCATCCCCAATCTTTATTTTGCAAGCTTTACATAAACAATTTACACATACCCGTCCCAAGGGTGAAGCTATCACTAAAGGTTCATCAAACTTTTCTATCTCTAATCCTGAGGTATGTACAAAAGAACTCAAAATGAGAGAGTGGGTGGCACCAGTATCGAATAACACATGTGCTAGAAACTGAGAAACCAAAATCGTACCATCGACAACTGCGTTACTAGTCTGAGCGTGTGAACTCCCTGATGTCATCATGTGAACCAGCATTGGGGCTTTCCCTTTACCTCTACCAGCACTACTAGATCCTAGGTTAGTTGGCTGATACTGCTACGATGAAGGTGACTACACATTGGCTATACTCGGTGCTCGATACTGACAAACTTTGCATTGGAAGTTCTACTGCTGGCATCCCTATGTTGGGTATGGCAGTTGTTGAGGAGTGAACTGATGGAACTGAAGTTGAGGGTACTGTTGAGGCTAAGGTAGAGTCTGAGGCTGGTGCTAACGACCAGCTCCTTCTCCAGCCTGAAGTCTTAGATGAGCACTCCTGATTGGGCAATTCCTCTTAATGTGTCCCAACTGCTGGCAATAATGGTAGTGAAGGTTGTAGGGGTTGCTGCGCCCGCTGCTAGATGAACTATTGTTGCCGCTGTTCACGCCACCCTACTTGTTCTTCCCCAGAGTCAGTCGACTACTGGTGCTCCTCCTGTCACTCCTCTATGGTCCTCCTGACGTCTTAGCTCGATTCTCACAGTACTGTGCATAGTCACTTTCCACAGAAATTGCTGACGACACAAGCACTCCAAAACTCCTAATCCGTAGGACAACCACCTGTCATCGGATAGGGGCTTTGAGTCCTTCTTGAAACTTAATGCACTTCTCACGCTCCGATGCCACTATAGAGGGGGCAAACCTAGCGAGCTCATTAAAATTCGCCTCGTACTCTCGAACTGACATATCACCCTGTTGCATCCTGTAGAATTCAACTGCCTTCTAATCTCTATATCCTTGGGGAAAATAGCGGTTGTAAAACAATTCTTCGAACCTATCCCAACTGATATTACCATTGTTTTCTAAGCGTTTAGCCTGCTTCCACCAGATATTGGCACCACCTTCGAACTTATATGCAGCAAATTCCACGCTATAATCCGTTGGCACACCAAGAGTATCCAAGTGTTTAACGACCGAGTCTAACCAATATTCGGCCACTTACAGGTCCCCATTTTCGTCAAAGTTTGACACAGACGCACGTCAAAATTCCTTAAAGTATGAATGATGGCGACTAGCCTCGAAATCATCAAGTCTCGCCCTTGCTGCCATCTACAAGAATGCGGCAAACATAGCCTTCATCATTTCCAAACTCGACGTCAACTGTCAAACGACGTCTAGGTGCCATTCTCTCATTTCTGAAAACAAAATTTGGAGTGTTAGTGGTATTTTATTGTCGTACCTATGTGTGCACAATTCCCAAGGTTCATAACCTTGGCTCTGATACCATTCTGTCACACCCCAGCGTACGAGAGGTGATGTGGCGGTTTAGTTAAGTTAATTAAGCATAAATTTAATTAAAATGAGTTTAAGAATTAAGCAATTTATTTATGAAAATGTGGTAATTTTAAAAACCATTTTATTTAAAACGAGCAATTATAATATTCAAACAAATTAAGATAACAAAACAAATGATAAGGAAATATTAAAAATATAAAGAGAGGCGAGAATGGGTCCCATTGACCCACATCTTGTGCACACACATAGTACTGACAATATTAAATTACAACCACAGCCTAAAATGAAGAAAGAGAAAGTTAAAGTTATACATGCCTCGATTTTATAATTTAAATAACCTATTGGGTTCTCCTACTACTCAAATGTCCTATTTGTGGGCTCTTCTCCGATCCTAAGCTGATATCCACCTAGAGGGGGAAGTTTTGAAAACAAAGAAAATGTGAGCGAAAGGCTCAATAGGACTATATTTAAAACAGCAAATTTTAAAGGAAATTTCATTATTTAAATAAATATTTAGAAAACGAACTTGAATAAATAAGTAGATAGATAAATAAATAAATAAATAAACAAAAATTCAATAAAAGTTTACCTTACC
This sequence comes from Artocarpus hirsutus, assembly GCA_946598075.1. Taxonomy (NCBI): domain Eukaryota; kingdom Viridiplantae; phylum Streptophyta; class Magnoliopsida; order Rosales; family Moraceae; genus Artocarpus; species Artocarpus hirsutus. The sequence goes on from CAMOHE010047391.1 coordinate 55,791, forward strand.
AAAACAACTTATTAGTCGACCAAAAAGAATATCATTTTCTTTTCCTAGGCAAACCATATATATTACACCACCGTAGTGGCCCAGCTGGATTTCGGAACCTACCCCTAAGGTTGCACTCTACACGACCCGATCACTGATATGGCATCATGCCCTTATATATTTTCTATAATTATTAAAAATCTCTTTTTACCAAGTATTCTCACTTACATTTATTATGAGGTTTATCATGAAAATTCACCTCAGTCTCCTGTTTATAAAAACAATCAATGAAATCCTTTTTCAAATCATTATTGAAAATATTTTAATGAAAAACCTTTTTAGGATAAAATCATTTTTAAAACTAGGTTACCAAGGGGAGGGTAGAAATCCCTATCTTAAAACTTGTGTCGGTGTCCCTCACCGTAATCCTGGTCCACTATACATTAGCTCCGCGGATCCACGAACTACCTTAAATAGAAACTAAGTATATCAGTATCTAGCTTGCAATATCCCATGCTACTAAATCATCTCATGGTATCCTACTGTGCCATTTAAGTTTACAAAATCATACTATGACGTCAAAATCTTAATCGGGGTTCAAAACAGTAAAGACAGATGAAAAATCACAAAATCTCACCATACTCGGTCGGCCTGCCAGTCACCTTGGTTCGGCCGGTCGAATTGTCAGAAGTCCAGGTCCAGTTGGCCAAACTTTTCCAGGTTTGGCCTACCAGTCGTATGAATCTGGCCTGCCGAACTTATGAATCTGGCCTACGGAACATGAACTTCAGCCTGCCGATCTAGAAAAATTCTAGAATTTTTCAAGCATAGGATTTTGGCCTCCTGAGCCCAAATCTTCATTTTAATTGGTTTTTCTCAGTTTTCATGCATGAGAAACATCAATAGATGATAGAAAAATATCATAAAACACTTTTAAACCAATTTTAACAAGATTTGGACAAAGATTTTGAAAAATTCCAAAAATAGAGAAAAATGGAGGAAAATGAAAAATTTTGATTTAAATCCGTTTTTGATCAAACAAAACTTAAATTCTAGTTACTCTAAGTTCCTTTAACCTATATTGAAGGTTTTCTAAGCTTAAAAAAGCTTAAATATCAAAATGTAAGAAAATTTGAAAAATTTGAAAAGTTTTAAAATTTAAAAACTAACCTCGAATCGAAGCTTTAAATTGAGTTTGTGGCTACTAAATCGTGTTCCCAAGCTCTCAATCCAGCTGAGAAGCAAAGCTTGAGCTCAAATTTTAAATAAAAATGTGAGAAAGAGAGGGAGAGAATCACGGCAGAGAGAGAAGAGAGAGCTGGGAGTGAGAGAGGAGAGAGAGGTGAGAAAGTGAAGAGAGAAAAGGGAAGGGAGAGATTAAATAGAGGAAAAGTTGAATGAAACCAATGAAGGAAAACCGTGTGTAGCACGCGGTTTTCAAACGGGACATGTTTGGTATTAGATAAATTGTTTTGTTTTAAAAATTCAAAATAACAATTAAAATTAATTAAAAGTAATTAAAAATCATTAAAATAATCAAAATTAACATCAATTTAAAAATTTCACAAAATGATCAAATTAAGTTTAAAATATTCATTATGACACACTAATCTACCATTTTACATACTAATAACATTTAATTAATTTCGAGATGTTACACACATAATCTTGTAAGAGATTTCTAAGAGCATAGTCTTGAAAAGATGCTTTTTTAGAGGGCATTCTTATCCCTTCAATCAAAGCAATAGAATCAATGTATAATACGCATTATTAGACCATCAGCAATTTTTTTCCATTTTTGTAAGAGACCAGCAACAAAATTTTTTATTAAAGCGAAATTCAAATCCATATTTTTCCCCTTTTTTTCTCAACAAATATCTGTAGAAAAAACAGAGCTATTCTTTTTTTTTTTTTTTTGGTTGTATTACCTTTTCCAAGATGTTATTCACTGGGTCATTCCCCGATACTTTTGGAGCTCAATTCTGGTTGCTTAAAGGCGTTCCACAAAAGTTTCAGAAATTTAGTACGTGATCCAGAGGTAAAACTCCATACCCAAATGTGTATGGGAGTTTGAAAACTGGGTTTGAAACTATAGCAAAACAAATTTTTGAAAGAAAAACAACTTAACAAAATTTGTTTGAACCACAAATTACAGTTTAAACCATAGCTCTCAAACACCCTATACAAATAAAAGGCATTCAATATATAAGACCATACACGCAGTATCTTCACATTGGTTTGTCTAAAAATGAAATTTAACCCAAAAATAAAAAAAGCTCCTCGATGAACAAAAGCGGAAAGGACCTCGTAGGGAAAGGGTAGGCTAGCAAATCCAAATGCTGCTGAAAGCTTCTTTAAGTGCCCTCTTCCTGCTGAATTCTACGCTCCACCCTCCAGCCCTTACACCTCTCTCTGCTCGCAGCTTCATCATTTTCTCGTCATCGGCAGCATAGCCGTGCATGTCGGGCCCCACTCCAAGTGGGACCGGTTGTGGGGCCATGCCAGTTGGCCGTGGTTGTCCCCCTGGAACTGTTGGAGCATATTGGCCCTGTCTGCTGATTCCTGCTTAAGAGCTTTGGCTTGGGCCCTATTTCGATAAACATTAATAAAATGCAACACATTGTTTTCAGGTCTTCATCATAAAGTACAATTTATTACTATAATCCAAACACAAGCCAAATAGCTTTTCTCTACTAACTTGACTTTGGAGAGATTTCTAAAATCGACAACGAAAAGATCAATCGATACAGAACCATGAAATTATACAGTTATGTCATAAAATCTGGTGTATTTTTCAGTCATTTCCTATGTCGTTTGAACCTGCAGCTTAATTGTGTATGTATTTCATCAATTTTAATTCCACCAGAAATTCCTCACCCAACTATAATAAGTCTTTCAAAACCTTAAATACAAACAAAACCTAAAAACAGACTTGAAACAAATACCATAAACCAATTATTATCTTCTCACAGCATCATTATCAGTTTGTGGTGGAAGTCCCTTGCTTGCTGCCATAGCTGCAGCTAATTCTTCAGCCTGTTATGGTTATCATGAACAAAATAAATAATCTTGAACAGTCATTTCCTATGTAGTTAAGAAACTCCATTTACACTTTTACTATTGAGTAAGTTATAGAGTCGCCTAAATAAACTAAGAATGCAAGCTCCATCATATGGGGACAAAATGATGGATTTTAAAAGGAACAATTTCTTGAGTACCTTGCGAGCTCAATTAATTATTATTTGTTCAACATTTTCTTCCTGATACTGTGCAATTTTGGCTTCAATTACAGGCACATCTATACCTTCGATCAAATAAAAAGCTGCAACAAACTCATTTTCCTTTTTTGTCAAGAGAGAGGGGGAAAGAAAAAGGGACCAGAACGAAAAATGTACAAAACTTACTCATATCCTCCACTTCCTCCAAATAGTCATTGTACTCTGTCAGTGTGGAAAATCTTCTCGTTTATTGAATCTAGAAAGTGACATATCACCGTCATTAAGGCATCTATACTGCATCTTTTAGTAACAACGAGGAAGTCAATAAATAATGACTCGTGAACCTTATGCAAAAGCCTACGCTAAATGGAGAAACGTCATGAGATGTTATATGACATGACATTTTATGCCTTCCAAAAATGGCTTAAAAACAACTGGATTTCAGAACGTTCATTCACTCAACCTAGCAAAGCATATAGTTTGAAGTGCATTCCAACATTTGTTAAGCAATGGACCATTCTGAAGAAATCATATATAACGATCTTTCATAACCTTTTTGCAAGAGTGTTTTTCATAAAACAATAAATAAGATTTCAAAATTACCTTAGATATAGCTTGGTTGGACTTGTACAAATGATAAGCATCAGTTATGGGGAAGGAAAATCTTGTGTTTTCAAAATTCTCAAGCCCAAAAACTATCTGAAATTCAAATAAGTGTCTTATTCTCACCCACACTTGTCCAAAAACTATAATTAAAAAAAAAAAAAAAAATCCATGTATTAAGTGTTTCAAATTGTGTAATGAGAGAGAGGGAGATATATGCTGGCAATCCTGTTCCTGATGGCCAACTCCCTATGAGGATTTGAACTGAAGTCCACCATTTTTGCCATTCCCTCCTTTTCCTCTTTCTCCTCTCCTACACATTTCAGGCATTCCTAATTAATACCTATTGCCAAAAATGACTACAGTAATGGAAAGAAAGATCCATAGACTCAATTTTCATAGACTCATTACCTTTAAAACCATCCTCACAAAATGGATCTTTAACATTCGTACCTCAACCTCCAAGTATGCAAGCTGAGATATCTACATGGACAAACACCCAATCAAATTGGATCAAAAAGTCAACAGATTGGACAATACAGCATCATTATCTTGGACAACTACACAAGTTCTTTTCAAGTCTCATAGAGGTAAGAGTGTTCTTCTACTTCGTTTACGCAATGCGAACATCAAAAAGTGTCTAAAATGTAGGTATATAGACATGAGTTAATAACACAAACAAAGAAAATCTTGTTTCAGATACCCTGTCGTACCATCTATCACCTATCTAAAACAAATATACCAAATATTATGTGAGTAACCATTATCTACAACACAACTTTTTTTTTTTTTTTTTTTGGGAATAAAGACTTCATCAGAAATGCCGAAGGCCAATAGAAGACGTAACCAGAAAGGCAAAGTCACATACGGCCAGCCATAAAACAAATCAAAAAAGTACTCGACCAGCAAAAACTATAGCAACTAGGCTCAAAGGAGCCTCACGCCCAGGCAATACACTATTCTTCAGCACCAAAAGAGCTCAATGACATAATTTATGAGCCACAACATTTTCTAACCTCTGAATCCAAAGAAAGTCGCGCCACAAGAAGTCTCGGGTAGATAAACAGGAATCCTCGCAAACACTATAGATGTCCTAGACATGGTCGCCTTGGGTGCCAAAAGCTTCAATAACTTCATGCCACAATGGGGCAGAATTTGTTGATTCTCATATACTCAAATAAGCTACATCAAATTAGCATCCCCAGTAGCCCATGTGTGGTATTTGAAACGTCTTCCTAGTTTGCGTTCTAAAAGCCCCAAGCTCCAGCAAGCCGAATAAGATCTCGCAAGCCTACTCGGGCCTCCCCAGCCACGCACGAAACCTCCTTGTGAAAAACAAACTCAAGTCCTCACAAACACAGAAACTTTCAGCCACATCGCATCTCAATGAACAGACTCAAAAGGCCTCAAAATTGAAGAGACCGAAAACTTGCCTTTTTTTTGTTTTTTTGTTTTTTTTCGCAAATTCGTCAACATAATGACTGAAAGAAATCATCCACAGTTTACTAATTAAGCGAATCCTAGTATCCTAACCATAAAATTACTTATTTCATTCCCCTGTGAAGGATAGCAAACATATTGAGTACCGTATTGGGTACTTGGATGGTACCAATTTTGAAGATATCTCCCTCTCAGACAAATTCTCGAACAGGTAATAGGCAACTCCAAAAACCCACCACAAAAAAATCTGAAACCAATACACTCAGGTCCGCCAGTCAAGTTAACGCAACATGTTCATTCCACTCAAGTTAACGCAACATGTTCATTTTAATAAAATCAGAAATGTTGTAAAAGGAAATGAAAAACATCGACCCATGTCGATGAGACCCATAACAAGAGTTTATAGATAAGCTTGATTAAAACCTTGATCAGCCATAGAATATTTCCCAAGCTCGATAGTAGAATAATAAGAATACGCACACAGGCTTAAATAGAGAGAGAGAGAGAGAGAGAGAGAGAGAGAGAGTTTATACCAGACATAATTGTGTTCAGGAGGCTACTAATGGGATGGTGGGCGCTTGGCCGGAGGAAGTTGGGCGTTTGCTGCTTTTTCACGGTCTGTTGCTGAATTAGAATCCTAAGAAAAATGATGGGTTTGTGCTCTAGATCAATATATTCGTGGGTGTGTGTTACTATTTCAAATACGTTTGTGTGTGGACGTTTCATTTGTTTGTGCTGTGGACACGTTTGCGATTGTTTGATTTGGGACTTTGCCTCATTTCTTTCGAGTTGAATCTTTCTCGTTTTGATCCAATTGTGTTATTGCAGTAGATTATAGGGTAAAACAATCGTCATATATATATATATATATATATGTATATATATATATATATGTATGTATGCTTGCAGGAAGCACTCCAAAAACGTTGTGTGAATATACTAGGGAGCTATGTTATAAACAAACAAGAATGTCATAATATTTAGCACAAATTGCTACACTAGCAGAAAGTTTTACAATAATTCGCGTTAGAAAAGCGAGTTATTTTAAAGTAAATTTTTCGTAGAGAAATTACTCTATTATATTTTAATACCTCATCTAAATTTATTAAAAAAATATAGAGAGAGAAGAAAAAACCACATTAAAACTTCATAGTTTAGAAAAAACCATGATTTAGCAAAGACTTTAGAAAATAAACAAGATTAAACCTCTGAGATTTTGCCAACTTAGGAAAATACGACTCATTTGCATTTCGGGGAAAAAAAATTCAGTTCACCTTTGGCACAAAAGCGTGCAAACTCCGTAAAAATGGACAAAAAGGATAACAAGAAGGAGTTACCGACAATAACCATGTTATTTGATCTGAAATAGAACAAAAGAGATAACAGAACACAAGCAATTAGTAATAGATAAAAAAAAATGGAAAAGAAACTAATAACAGGTGAATTAATCACAATATAACAAGAGATTACAAATCTTTATTATTATAGTAGAAATACAACATAAAACTTAAAGCTTAATGAAAATCATAAAATATTACGAGGTCAAACTTTATCATCTATACGGCTTCTAAACTTCGAGATAACAAAAAAGTAAAAGGAAATATATAGCTTGTAGACAAGCACTTAAGGCAAACTTATGAAATAGCATCATAAGATTCAAGCATTATGTTTTAATCTACATGAATTAACCACATGTTTTAATCTACATGAATTAACCACTTTTTTCTTCTAAATCTCTATACTCTTGCGTTGTGTATACTCCTCATGAAGAATGATTGTTGAGAACATTTTCCAACAACGGGGATAATTCTTCTGAAAGAAAGATATTTTCCATGTAATTATATTGATTTGTTAAGAGGATACAATCTTGTATGAGAATTCTTGAACAGATCTTTATTTTCTTATAGTATGCTCCAAAAGCATAAAAAACAAAAGCAGGATCAAAAGTTATCCCTTATGCTACAACAATGTCGATTCCTAAGATGTAGTTAGAACTTTGAAGAAAAAACCTTTTTATGAGGAATAGATTTAGAGTGTGTTTGGGAATGTAATTGGAACTTGAAGTTAAAACTTAACACTCTAACATATGAGAGCTTTATATTATAGTAAGTTCGTTGGTTGTCAGTGAAGCCTAAATTGAAGAAAAGAATTTCCTCTACACATGTTGGGAGAATGCTTGGCACACACTTCGAGGACCATTCCTTGGACTTTGTCGACCACTCTGCTCAACACATGCCGCCATCTCATTATAAGGAATCATTGCCATCACTTAATCAACGAGCATGCTCAAGGCTACTTGGGATATAGCCTACCACCCAGTAAGGAGAAGGCTGCCTCGGACCAATGTGGGTGCCATGCTCGGCACCTAAGGGCACCCCAACCGGGCATGTTCGTACTTGCGCGATCCAAAAGCAAGCCACCCACAAGACCACCACATGGCACCATGCCAACCCTTCGATGGGAAATCTTCCCCTTAAGGAGATTGTGACACTTGTCACCCACTACTCTGACACCATAGTACGGTTCACTTGGGTTACGCAGCAAACACATCTTATACTTGGTCCTTATCAAACACTATAAATAGGAACATTTACTCCACCCTTAAGGTAAATGGAATCTTACGCACCTACCCCAGCCTCTCTTTTTTGGCCTAATAGGTACTTGACTTAAGCGTTGGAGAGCCCATGACTGGCACCACATTGGTGTTCCTCGTGGCCTATGAGGCGTTCCCTTTTTTAGCAGTTATACTCTAGGAAGCCAGGAAAAGTAAGGAGGGTAGTTTGACCACCATGTGCAACCCACTGCATGTGGTGTTGATTAGGAGAAAGGCATCAACATTTGGTGCTAAAAGGAAGGCACTACACCCTTGCAGCATTCACTTGGTCACCATTAATGGTAACCAAGGGGCAAACGTAGGATGATAGGAACTAGCAAGAGCGATCATGATACAACACTAATCGAGATCCACTACCCAGAAGCCGGGGCAGACCTCGAGCAGCTCAATCTAGGTCAGCACAAAGTGTTGGTGTAGATCAAGCTAACCAGCTTGTTGACGATCTTATTCATCTTCTTGTCCAAGCTGTCTAGAACCTAACCAGGCAAATGGTAGCTTAGCACGCATAGCAATGACCACTCCAAGCACTCCTTCCATTGGCTCAAGAAGACTTGGTCAGTAGCCTAGCAGCATTGAAAGATGGTCCCTAAGACAATGGTGAATCTGAGCATTTCGAAACACAAGTGTCGAAGCACAATTCTTGAATAAACCAAGGAAGTAATGGTAACCAGCTAAGAGCTCGAGTAGGCAGAGACCAATCACCTCAAAGGTCTAGGGCTTTTGCTTTTGACAGTTTAGGAAACCGAGGTGTAAGATAGGCCCGAGAATAAGCAGTCAGCCAGGATAATCACCACTACGAAGTTGAAGCTCCCTATAGAGTTGAACTTCCTAAAGACATCAATAGTCATCATATTCAGAATCTCTAGTGGCAGAATGACCAGATTATGAACCACCAGTTTAGAATAGACGACATAAGTATTTCAATTCATTGAAGCTATCATAAGGGCCCTAATGCCAAACAAGCATAAAGTGCCCTGGATAAAGGTGTATGATGGGACAACCAATGTCGATGAGCACCTAGAACTTTACCAAGGGCACATGCTGCACCGAAATGCTAGTGATGCAAACATATGCAAGGCTTGTTCTCTGACATTGATCAGTTTGTCTTGGCCATGGTTTACTACATAGAGCCAGTCACCTTGAACTCTTTTCAACAACTCTCAAAGTCATTCTCGACATCATTTTCCACTTTAAGGTCAAGGAAGAATGAGGTTACACTCCTGTATGGAGTGAAGTAAAGCGATGGAGAAGTCTAGGATATATCAATCAGTTCACCTAACTAGTGCTTGAGGTGAAGAGGGTGGAAGAAGGGATGCTAAAACTCACATTCCAATAACGGCTTTGGAACCAGAAGCTACTCTGGGCACTTGCTCTAGAACAACCGAGAAGGTTTTACCCCGTCGGCAACCATAACTTCCTCAATGGGCCAAGCCACTAGGACATCGTTTGGTTAGGATTTGATGAGCTGGGTTCCCTAAATTAGTTATAGTTCACCAATCTCTTCTTGCTTAACAAAAAAGATTGATGCCGAAGAGAGTTGAGCTTCTACATAAGCTTCTCAGCATTCTCCTTCACCAAAGAGGGAACCTAAGGTTTCTTCGACCATACATGTCATTGTCAAAAATTGATAGGGACGATTTGGTTAGTAGGAACTTCTTCTCCAGATTAAGACAACCAATTCCTCCCATGGCAACTTGAACATAAGTTGGAAGGCTTCCCATGGCATCTTTGTCGTGTGTGAATGCATGCAGAGAATATACATGCCGATCATGAATGATAATAGTTCAGTTTCAATTAAGCAATGCAAATGTTCAACCTATGAAGTACTCAACGAAAGAAAGGATGCATTGGTAATCTAAGCCCAACTCAAAAGTATTCAACATACGAAGTGATATACACCTTAGGCAGATAAGTAAGCACATCATTAGGGCCAGTCATGACCAGTGTTGCATAGTTGAGAATCCTATACTCCTGCCGCAAACATTAAGCCTGTGTCAATGTTCATAGCCAACAAAAATTTTGTTATGGACGATTGGTTCGGTTGGCATACTCTGAAAGAGGCATTTCCTTAAACACTTGTTTAGACTAACAGCAATATATGCACACCCTCCTTGGCCTGTGCAGCCTCCTCGGCCTACGATCTCTCCTCAGCATTGTTGGTTTCTTCTTTACTCACTTCATCAATGACATCGACCAACTCAATACCGTCCCAGGCAAAAATCTCTTGTTCACTGAAAGCAACAGCCAGCCTAGCCTACTCCTATTCAGTTAACCTAGAGGTACTAGGGGCAGCTATTCTGATGTAGGGGTTTTCCCTTAGTAAGGACGGATTGAGGCGATTCTATCTAGAAGATTAACAAATTCTTGCTCAGGAGCTGTCCTTTGGCCATCATTATGGATCTAAGCCAGTAGTGCAACTCATTTGGTTTAAAGAAGTAGATTGGGGCTCTTGGCAAAGGACCTCTCATGGGCATCTCAAAAGTGGGGACCTCCCTATCAAAAACCTCCCTAAATTAGGTCCCTTTTTTCTTGGAGCCTAACTGGTCAGTTAGATTACTGTCATCCAACTAGGACACGTTCACAGACTGGTTCTGGGAATCACTCAAATAATCATGAAATTTTATTGATGTTTATAAATGCATTTATAATACATATACACATCCAAAATAATTATAAATGTTACTTTATTTATTTATTAACAATATATATAATGTTACAGCTTATAGGGCACCAAACCCAACAATCTCCTACTTCCCCTAAAGCAGGTGAGACATGTCTCTAAGACCTAAGCCTTCCAAGTGTCCCTTGAAGCTCCTTGCAAGTAATGTCTTGGTGAATGGGTTGGCAAGGTTGTTATCCGACACTATCTTCATAACTTCCACATCGCCTTGATGTACTATTTCTCTGATCAAATGATATTTTCGCTCTATATGCTTTCGTCTTTTGTGGCTTCTAGGTTCTCTTAAATTTGCCACTACACCACTGTTATCACCATACAGTGTGAGTGGTTTATCCACATTTGGAATGAATTCCAGATCATTGAAGAACTTATAGAGCCAAACAGCTTCTTTAGCTACTTTACAAGCAGCTACATATTCAGCTTCCATAGTCGAATCAGCAATACAAGATTGTTTAATGCGTCTCCAAACTCTAGCTCCACTACCAAAAGTAAACACTGATCCAGATATAGATTTACACGTGTCTTTATCTGATTGAAAATCAGAATCAATATATCCAGTAAGAATCAGATTCTTACCAAAATAGACCAGTATATAATTTCTTGTTCTTCTAAGATGCTTGAGAATGTGTTTAACCGCCATCCAATGATCTAATCCTGGGTTGGATTAATACCGATTGACTATACCCACCGCATAGCAAATGTCAAGTCTTGTACACAACATGACATACATTAGACTTCCCACTACAGATGCATAGGATACCCATCTCATATTTTCTTCCTCTTGAGGTGTCTTAGGACATTGCTCTTTTGAAAGATGAACTCCATGACGTGTAGGTAAATTACGTTTCTTAGAGTTTTGCATCGAAAATCTGATAAGCACCTTATTGATATACGATGCTTGAGACAACATCAACAATTTGTTCTTACGATCTCTTATGAGTTGGATTCCAAGAACATCACTTACCTCTCCCAAATCTTTTATTTGGAATTGGTTAGTGAGCTATTTCTTTACATTAGATAACACCCCTATATCATTCCCAATGAGTAGGATATCATCTATATAAATAACTAAAAAGACCATTTCTTATCTTTGATGTACTTGTATACACAAGGTTCATCAATATTTTGATCGAAACTATAAGACTTGATCACCTCATCAAATCTCAAATTCTAAGATCTTGAAGCTTGCTTAAGTCCATAGATGGACCTTTGCAACTTGCAAACTTTTTACTCTTAACCTTGGACTACATACCCTTCTGGTTGCACCATATAGATGCTTCCTTAAGATAGCTATTCAAAAGGGTAGTCTTGACATCTATTTGCCATATCTCATAATCAAGACATGCAACAATGGATATGAGAATTGAATGGATTTAAGCATAGCTACGGAAGAGAAAGTTTCTTCATAGTCAACTCCCTCTTTTTGGGTATAACCTTTTACCACAAGCCTAGCTTTAAAAGTCTTAACTTTTCCATCCACTTCTCTTTTCTTCTTGTAGATCCATTTGCACCCTATAGATTTTATCCCTTTAGGTAGATCTATAAGTTCCCAGACTAAATTAGAGTACACGGACTCCATTTCAAGGTTCATAGCCTCCAGCCATTTTTCCTTCTTAGAATCTTCTATTGCATGACGATATATCAATGGATCATCCTCACCATTATCAGTGATAGGAACATGTGCTTCTTCAATTTCCTTGTAGCAAGCAGATGGTCTCACAACCCTCCCACTATGTCGAGGTGGTATAACATTCTCATCTAGAGATGTGGTCTCCTCATTTTGTCCTTCAACAATGGTTGTCGGTTGTGATCTGATCTGATCCTAAAGTAACTCCTCAAGTACAACTTTGCTACGAGGTTTATAGTTTGTCATATAATCATTCTCAAGAAAAGTGGCATTTATCAATACAAGTACCTTCTTTTCTTGTGGACTATAAAACAAACCTCCCCTCGTTCCCTTTGGGTATCCTACAAACAAGCATACTTTAGAATATGGTTCTAACTTCCTAGAATTTTCTTTCAGCACATATACTGGACACCCCTATATACGGATATGTCGCATACTAGGTTTTGCAACTATTCCATAACTTGAAGGGTGTTTTAGGAATAGATTTAGATGGAACCATGTTTAGACGATATACTATAGTTTGTAGTGCATATCCCCAGAATGAAGTGGGTAATGATGAATAGCTAAGCATGGATCTCACCATATTAAGCAATGTTCGATTTCTTCTCTCGGCAACACCATTCTGTTCTGGTGTTCTAGGTGTAGTGAGTTGTGATAGAATACCATGTTCTATCAAACAGTCCTTGAACTCAGCTTTAAGGTATTCCTCTCTTCAATCAGATCGAAGAGTCTTCACTAACCTTCCTAATTACTTTTCAGATTCCGCTTGGAATTCTTTGAACTTTCCAAATGTTTTAGATTTCTTTTGCATTAAGTACATGTATCCATACCTCGAATAATCATTAATAAATATGACAAAATATTCGTAACCACTACGTGCTTGTACATTCAATGGACCATAAACATCCGAATGTATTAGCTCAAGTGGTTCCTTAGCCTTTTTCCTTTTTGCTGAGAAAGGCCTTTTAGTCATTACCTTCAAGACAAGATTCACAAACTGGTAGAGAATTAACTTTTAGTTCTCTTAAAGGACCATCCTTTACTAGCTTGTTAATCCTGTCAAGGTTAACATGACCTAATCTAAGGTGCCATATGTATGTTTCTTCATCAGAAGAAACCTTTTGCTTCTTGGGTTTTGGTTGTTCAACCTTAAACATTTCGGTATTGAGCAATGATTCTTCATTGGGCCTCAAAGTCTAAATCCTATTTTACAGATGTGTAGAACAAATATCCAAACCAGTTCTCGAAATATTAGCATAACTACTATTAAAAGAAATATTAAACATTTGTTCAAACAACCTAAAACTAGAAATCAAATTTCCACAAAAACTAGGAATGTAATAAACATTGTCCAACATTAAAAACTTAGTTCTAAAATAAAGTTTTATAACTCCCACTGCTCTTGCTGAAACAACCTCTCTCGTTCCTACTCTCATCGTTTGTTCCCTATCGGCAAGCTCCTTTGAAGAACTAAGAATCTACAAAGAAGAACAAACATGGTTAGTTGCCCTAAATCAATTATCCAAGGTGAAGTATCATTTTTAACTAAACAAGCTTTAAAACGAGTAAATTTGATTTACCATTATTCTCTTTTCTTTGAGCTCTTGAAGATATTTCTAATAGTTGCTCTTCCAATGCCCAACTACGCCGTAGTGGAAACATTTTCCTTTAGGCTTCTTTTGTTTTAAGCTCTTTTTGTTGTTGTTGCTCCTGTTTTTCTGAGGTTGTCCTCCATTTTTAGACTTACCACTTCCTTCAGTTTTCTTCCTCATCCTATTCTTTCAAGTAGAAGAGGAGGGTTAAGCCTCTGCAATATTTACCTCACCTTCTTTTGTCTTTTCTTTCAAAATAGACTCAAAGGTTTGTAGCTCATTAAGCAATTCAGTCATGTTATATTTCATCTTGTTTATGAAATAATTGCCCTTAAACTGAAGGAACACGGGGGAGAGGGTTTCTAAAATCATCCCCACCTGAGTGGCTTCATCCATCACCGCCTCATTTACCTCGGCCTCATGGAGATAGTTAACCATGCTGAGAATATGTTCTATGACCGAGACCCCTACCTTCATTTTGGCATTCATCACAGCCTTAGCGGCTTCATGGCGTGCCTTTTCAGAAGGTTGGCCAAACATGTCTTGCAGAAAGTACATTATCTCATAAGCAGTCTCCATGCCTCTATGCCTTCATGCTTCATTCTAAGCACATCAGAGCCAAAAGGAAGCAATGGGCTTGTTGTTTGCCTCAATCCAACGATCATATACTTCTCGTATATTATGAGAGGCATTGGCAACAAGTGGTGGAGGACTTTCCTCCATCAGGACAAACTTGTAATTCTCACAAATTAGTACTATATTCATGTTGTTGTTCTACTTGACAAAATTATCTCCAGTTAATTTTTCATTTAAGAGAATAGTGATGATTGGATTAGACATTATTGCTGTAATAAATAAATAAAATGACATAAATTAAATGGTTGAAAAAACATCATAAATATATGTTTTGAAATAGTAAACATGATGCATGATGCGTATGGGAAAAACACATAAAATACTTTACTAGTTCCACGATTATTCAATTTTAATAAATAAAGTGCCGCCGTAGGGTAGTTCAAATTATTTATGAATTGAATTGAAGCATTCTCAATAAATAAATATATTCAAAATATCTCATATTTTCTATATTTATTAATAACCGTTTATTTTGGTCAAGATATAATTAACAAATTAATTATATCCTTATGAGTGTAACCCACTATTTTAGATTTTAACAACTTAACTCAAAATTGCCGCCGTAGGATAGGTCAATTTTGAAATACTTTATAAAATCCTATCTCTTAGAAGCTAACCTTGTTATTGATTTAAATAGACACCCTCTATATAGATAACAAAATCAAAGCGTCGCGAGGTGCCACCTAAATCACGATATTGTGCTAATAGTGGAGACCGCATGTTATATTGTCACATTACCTTCTCCCACTCATTATTTTAAAATTATGTGTTTTATCTTATAAAACATCCTATGTTTCATAATTCTAGTAAATAAAACAATTTTTTTTAATTACTAGGTTATATTTTATGTTAATAAAATCTCATCCTATTTACACTTAAATAAGTTACCAGATTCTCTAAAAATCTAAATTTATTATAAATTGTCTAAGCTACCCAATATTAAACAATTTAAAATTAGATAACTTAGAATTAATGTGAATTTTACCAAGTTTTAACTATTAAAACTAAAATCACATTATTTGGTTGACTAATAAAATAAATTAAAATTATATAAAACCAACTCAATTAATTTAATCTCATTAAATTAATTCTAGCACATATTAAATCATTTTATAAACAACTTTATAAAAAATGAAATAATATGCAAGTGTATGCATGTCATGCTCCAATAACTATAAGTGGGTACATTCCTAGATGACATGTTATAATGCATAAACATATTATCACAATCATCACATGAAAATAAAGCATAAAAATAAATATTAGATTTTTAACCGGGTCCTTTTAGATAATTAAAATTACAACCCATAAAAAATATAAAAAAGTTATAAAGGTCTTCTTGTAACAACATAGTTCCCAACTCCATTGAAGTAGACTTCACCAAATGGTTTACTTTTAAAATTGATAGGCCCAATCTAAATATTGGCGCAGCTATTCAATGGGGTTATTTTTCAATAACCCATTCAATATCTTCTTCTTCTTCTTCTTCTCCATCTCCACAATTTCAACACGCAGCCTCCATGTTGCCTCCTTTTTTTAAATGAACGTGCATAATGCACGATTAATGTGCAATAAAGATACTAAATAGTGAAAGTGAACTTTTGATATGACGTGCACGTCAAGTGCATTTAATGAAGGCAACATTAATGACGGCAACATAGTGCATTCGGTACCCCTTTTCTTTTTTTTGTTAGGTGCATTTAACGAAGGCAACATGTATCCCATGTGCAACAAGTGAAGGAAAGAAAAAAATACTAGAGAAACAATAATAATAATAATAATAATAAATTACAAAAAACCTATGCCCCTTATAAGTTTATACAAATTTGATCTAATTAAACTGAGAATAAAATTATCAATCTAATAGGACCATATAATTAAGACCAAAAATCCATTCATAAAATAACTATTCATCACATGAACAAAAATTTTTAAAATACAAAGTGCCCATAAACATGCATCAATAACATAAAATTGTCAAAATAAAATCATGTTTAATTATAATTACATATGCTATAACCCGCTCTGATGCCATTTGTTGGAATAAAATATGAAATATAGCGGAAGTAACAGATCATTGACAAATAAAAATTTTTTGAAAACTTTGTTCATTGAGAATAGATATATAATTTTAATTAATAATAGAAAGCATTTAGAAGTTTTACAAACCTTTTGAAGACCTATCAGGGTATTCTAGTTTTCATTTTTGACACCACGATCTTCTAATCTAGGCCTTCACACTAATGGAAAGACAAATGAGCATCAAATTGCAAGAATAAATTAATCTCACACTTTTTAGGATTGCTATATACTCAACACATGAGATAGCAGACTTTTTTTCTTTTGGAGAAGAACTCTCAGTTTTTCTCTTTGAGTATACTGTAGAAATTACGTGAAAAAAATTAATTGAAATAACTGTTATCTCTACCTTTTTATATCTAAACAGTTAATTATTTTTCAATTAATTTTAATTTATTTTAAATCTAAAATAACCATCCACTCACCCATATACCCACAATATCATATATGTGGGAAGGTGCTCACGATTCACATTTTTACCTTTTACTTTTTTTTATTCACAATTATATGTTCTTCAAAATAATTATATATATATATATATATAATATATACGTTAATGAAAACTTTTGTTTAAAAGATTTTATATACAATACATATATATATATATATAAAGTTAACAAAATTTTTCTTAAAAGGATTTCGTACATAATTAAAATCTTATATACATATATATATATAATAGATTTGGTTCAAAAAGTTTAAAAGGATTCCATATATAATTAAAATCTTATATATATATATATATAATAGATTTGGTTCAAAAAGTAAAACAGTCATGAATCTTATCTCTTATACAAATATATATATCTTATAACATTTGGTTCAAAACCAAACCAGAGTATGTGACAATATCATATATATTTAAATTCAAAACTAAATCATGTTTATTATGAATAGATTTTAAATTAATTACTAATTTAATTTTTTGCCCATGTTAGAAAAGACAAAATGTGGTCCCACCATACATGTGTCACACAAAAATAAAATCATGTTTAAATAACCTCATTAATCAAATATTATCAATTAATTAATTTAAAACATATTTAATTGATCTCATTAATTAAATATAATCAATTAATTAATTTAAGTAATGCTCAATTAAATATAACAACATTTATCACATTACATTATGTGTCATAGAGAATATTTTTCTACGTCACATTAATAGCTCAAGCATGAAATAATTAATTTAGAATTCAATAATTCTAAATTAAATATATATATATATATAATTCATTCAATGCACTAAATATAATATAGTGTTATAAAGGTGGCATTGGAGACCTATGGACCTATAACCCAAGCTCCAACAAATTTGACAATTAATCAAACTCTTTAATCAATGTGCCAAATTTATTAGTTTAAGTGTTACTCCACTAAAAAACCTGAAAATAAACTCTTGAGATAATAATGAAAATTACTCAAACAAAATTATTGAGTAGTCTATTGATATAATCATTACATATAAATCAGTCCTCCATAAATAGTTCATAATCAGAGCTATGTTCAATTTTCATTCACCTCTCTTATTATTACTTTATTCTTAAGTTCCAATAATTCTTTTATGAACAATTAATTCATAAACTTATTTTGAATGAGCGCTCTACTATTTAAACCTCAAATCATCACTCAAGAGAACTATTTTTCTAACTTCCATAAGAAAGGAATGGATTCTATATCTGTATAATATTATACCTGGCCATTTATTACATTATGTTTCCAAGATACTAAGTTATGATATATATTCAGACAAATCTTACTATGCAAGTCAAAAAACATAATGTCATAAATATGAGTCTAATAAATACTCAAGATTAAGACTGTCAAATATATGATCATCATAGTGATAAATTTGAATACTCTATTTGTAATAGATGATTATTAGATATTCATAATTTATCTGGTCCAGTCCTATATAATCTCATTATATAAAGTACCTTTAATCTAATGTCTCTACATTAAAGCCCAAATAAGACTATTTCATTCTAAATGAGATTGGATCGTATTTTTAATATTTAATTAAAGATCCCAAACTTTAATTGATTATTACGGACTATTTAAATTATTATCTATAAATTTTATCCGTAAGTATATTACACTTATATGTTAAATTTATAGTCACATAAATAATCATGAAATTTTTTTGATATTTATAAATGTATTTATAATACATACACACAACTAGAATAATCATAAATGTGACTTTATTTATTTATTAACAATATATATAATATCACATCTTATAAGACACCAAACCCAATAATCATCACATTTGAAACAAAGTATAACCGGTTCTTCCAACTAGATAGTATATATCTTTGATACAGATATAAAGAGAGAACAAGTTTTGTATGGTACTTTTAGGGCACTTAAAACTTGAAACGTGAAACGTCTTTTCCCAAGTGAATTTTTTTTTCTTTTTGAAGCATTCTGTTTCCTTCTATATGCACAGGAAACATTTTTTTCCCTATCGAGACATTGTTTTTTACATTTAAGTTTTTTTTCTTTAATATGCTTAAAATGCACACAAAAAATGTGTGCTTTTCGACTAGCATTTAGCAAAACGTTTCCACCAAATTTTTGTGACCACACATGTGCATGACATTGATTTTATATAAAAGTGCCACCGAGTAATTGTTGCAATTTGGAGAACAACTATGGTTATTTAATGTAAATGTGAAATGTAGTTACTATATGGTGTTCTAATCACCCTAAATACAAACCAATAGAAAAGGATGATTTATAGATTTCACTTTTTTTGTGTGTGTGAAAATGAGTCTACAATGTTCATTACAAAAATGAGGAAAGAATAAGAACAGAGATTTAAAAAGGAAATAGTATGATACCCGCATGATGAGATTTAAAAAGGAAATAGTATGATACCCGCATGATTCTTTTTAATTTAAACTAGTATGGGCACGTGCCCTAGGCATGTGTTTCTTGGTTGTTATATTTTTTCACTCAAAACAACAAATTTATACATAAAAACTTATCAAAATTTTTTTATCAACCCTTTCCTGAGAATATAAAATTTGGATTAAATTATGATGAGAATGTAGATGAAATTACAAAATTTAGATTAGAAGATTAATTGTACTAAATAGTCAAACATATGCATAAATTTCTCATTTTGGTTACCTATTTTTCCATTATCTCTAAAGCAAAAATTTTAAAAATATTTTTTGAATGAAGATAAGAAGTTTTTTCTTATGAACTTTTATTGCAATTATTAGCCATCTATATAACTTAAAAAGAAGGTAGGTTTATTTTGTGTATATAAAATGGAATTATAAGTTCTCTTGGATGAAACTTTCTTGATTAAACTTAAGTTGAAGAAAATAATTGATTGCCATTTCTTACCATACATAAATGATAGCATATATAAAATGATAATTAAAGAATTGAAGTACAAAAAGAGGTATTCTCTATAGTAAACAAACAAGATTGAAGTGTGATGTGTGAGAAAATAAATAAGCCATGTTGATAGATCTTGACTATGCATTTAAAGTAAAAAAAGAATTGAGTGATGTGGACGCTTAGATTATTTTGTTGAAGAACAAAAACATAAACCTTATTCTCCTTTCTATATATATTAATAACACAATAAGATCCTGTGGTAAATTTTTCCATGTATTTAGCTCCTGATGACTTGTATTGGTGAAAAAGGGGATTAATTTCACTTTTGAAAAAGGGGATTAATTTCACTTTTGACCTTTGAACTATATAACGTGTCCTATTTTGTCCCCCTTAAACTTTAAAATATCATAAATGACATCCTTGAACTATTCAACTTATTGCATTTTGCCTGTTTCATTACTAAATTCATTAAATATTGATAGAATTGAGTCAATAATATCATTTTTAGCCCTTAAATAGATTATGCAACTTCTCCTATTTTGACCTCTAAAATTTTAAAATGTAACAAATTACACCCTTGCACTATAAAACTTGTCTCATTTTGGGCCTTCTATTTGTGAGTCTGTTAAATATTGATAGAGTAAAACCACGTATACATGGACCGAATCAATTATTTATAAATCGATGGTTCAGATTAAACTTTTATAATTGAATTCTATGCATCTTAGACCTACAAATAGGGGGTTCATAGAGAAATGTACTATTTTGTTGACTTAAAATTAATAAGAATTTTGAGATTTTCTAATGATTATTGAGCCCAATTAAGAGATTATGCTATTTGTGTAATTTTCAACCTGACATTTTGTCGTGACAAATACGTTATATTGTAATCTCTATGTGTCATTTTATTGTATCTAAGTTTTCTTCTTTTTTGTCCATTTTTTTATTTCAATTCCCAACAATACAAAATCTAACATAAGTCATATCATCGAAAAAATTTGATAAACTTCTTGAGAAAACTCATATAAAAAATTATAAGGAAAAGACAAAAAAAATAGTAAAACGTATATAATGAAATGAGACAAGTTTTATAGTTTAGCACTATGATTTGTTATAGTTTAGTACATGGGTCAAAATGTCACAGGCATAGTTTAGGAGCTAAAAATAAAATTATTGGCTCGATTCCATCGACGTTTAATGGATTTAGCAACAGAATGGTCAAACTAAGATAGGTTGAATAGTTCAAAGTGTTACATTTTAAAGTTTAAGGATCATAATAAGACAAGATGTAGTAATTTAGGGGTCAAAAGTAAAATTAACCAAAACACCACACACATATATAATAAGACAAATTGTAATACTTCATGGTCAAAAGTGAAATTAAAAAAAAAAAAAAACACTTGCATCATAAGCAAACAAGAAAGCCAAGACGAATGCAAGTGTTGAGCATGGATGGGTCCTAATGAACTACCTCTTGTAAAGATTTATTCATGAAAACTTTTTTTAAACCCCTCGCATAGGAGCCTGGGCCCCACCATGTAGGGCCCACGTAAGAGCCCAAAGGGTTGTATAGAACTGTCCTTTTTTCTTGAGAAGCCAAAATAGAACTCTTTTTATCCACAACCACTAGACAGCGTAGCGGGGTACTATGGCAGCACTCATAACCTCGTCCTTTTCGCCACTTGCTGCCTGCCCACCACTTGCTTTTGAAAAATGGTCCAGTCTCATATTACATTATCCTCTCAAGCACCATATAATACGACAGAAAAACGACTTCATGGTCCATTCTCAAGTGTCTGATCTCTTTGGAATTTCGCGACAGTCGGCACAAAGGCACTCATTCATATGTTTGGACCACGGTACTACAGTAGACTACTTAATAAATAAACTTAGGAGAGTTTTATGAGAGTTTGTGAGAATAGAAATTTTTAAATGGCTTGGCAAACTTTTTATTGATGTAAAAAGTGTATAATACATGGTCTTCTACAGTCTCATAAAATTGGAAAAATTAATCAGAATATCACATAGTAACAAATACTTAAAATTAAATAATCGCACTTAATTACAAATTCTTTAAATCACATACTTGACTTATTGCAAATTTCCTTCAGGTCCTCAAGGTGGAGGTGGAGTGTCTTGAAAGAACTCCAATCTCGACATATAATTGTTGGAGACAATGTCTTGTGCGTGATTTCATTAGTGTTGGCAATTTGATCGGCGGAAAAAACATACGAAATCCGAATCCCGCTTTGCACTTTTATTCGGAATGAAGTGAAAATCGCCAGCAATATGATTCATGCGAAAGTGAAACCCGGGAACAACACAAAGATAAGTGGTTTTCATTATTGTCACAAAAGGGTGGACGAGTGAGGCAAGGTAATACTAAGTTTATGCAATAAAGAAATATTAATGACGCAATATTGAACAACAAATGGACCGGTGCTTCTTAAAACATCAAGAAATAGCATTGAAATTGTATAGGGTGAATTCTACAATTAGTTTGATCAAGAAGGCTGATTACCGTACTCGAGCGTTGACTGAATCGAGTAGTTGATTGGTCATGTAAGTAAGTGTTTATCTTGCAAGAAAAGAGTCAGTAGAGAGAAAGAACACACAGCTTCGTCATGGTTGATCTTCAATGTAAAGGCTACGACTACAATAAGATCATAAGGTTTTACTATCAAGAAGAAGAGAACTAATATAACAGTGCTCTGAAAGAAAATAAAGAAGAGGAGAATATGGAAAACAATCCGAAACATGTGGAAAGAGAGAGAATGCACAGTCCCCTTTATACGTGTTGGTCATTTTATATTTATAGAGAATGAATTGAGCATTCTAAATTTTTCTATTCCCGAGTCAATTTTGCCCATATTGTTGTGGAATTTCGTATATGCAAAAGCACTAATCGTATAAGTAATAAAGTGTACCGAAATACATATATCGTTCCCACAATGATTGTGTTAATTTTTATTAACTACCGAAAAATTATCTTAACTCTAGAATTATTTGAATAACCAAAAATTTAGATTCTAAAAATAAAAGAAAAGAAAAGGAAAATAAAGTTTAAAAGAAAAATGTTGAAAAAAACAAATTCTTAAAATATTGAGATTTCACTAAAATTAATCTAATCTTATTCAATTAAACATATTATTGTGATTGTCTCATACTACGTTAATGGTCGAATTCCCATCATATTCAATGCTCTCTCTCGAATTACATTAAACATACTTTATCACAAAAGCGTTGAATTTAATTATGCCTATGTTCATTATGCTTGGTGATGATTCTTCTTGTGACCACACAAGCCACATAAATATATATCTATCTTATGTGTAATTTATGGTATTCTACACATGTTCTTAAATTTTAAATCTCTGCTCGATTTCATTATAATTATTTAATCATCTAACTAGTGGCCAGCTAATTAGAAGCACTAAGTCTAATGTAAATACTCAACATAAATATAAGATTCACAACAATTAAATTTAACTAAATAAAACGTTCATAAATTTAAGTTCCTGTATAATCCCAACAAAAATAAAATTAAAACATAATATAAACAAACAATATAAATATTAACATCATAAATAAAAATATTAAAGCAAACATTAAGGAGACAGTTTAAAAGGCACCCAAATTTGTTACAATTGGTGGGCCCTCGTTCTGCTCTTACAGCACTCTCACAATAACAAAAACACTCAAAAGAAAAGAAAGTATTTATTTTCTTTTTTTTTTTTTCCCTCCGGAGCATTGCTCCTTTGGAAACTGAAAGCTAAGAGCTTTTTTATTGATTGAGCTTTGAAGAAGCTTTGGATTTGGATGGGATCCTTTGAACGCCTGAGATGCACAGTTTTTATAGCCATGAAAAGGCTAATTATTATAATAAAAAATTACACAAAGATGGAGGCTTACTTGGCCACTATAACACAAGTGCTCTCTTGGTTTTTCAGCACCGGAGCCTGTGCAAGGAAGGAAAAAAATCAATTGTTGCCATTCTTCAATGTTCTTTCCACATGTTAGGACTTCCTTGGCAAACTTTGTTTGTCTTGTGTTGTTTTACTTGGTGAGTATCAAACATAAAGCCCATTAATCTATGGAACATAGGTAACAAATCTAGAACTTTCCCATATGTTGTTCTTTTTATCCAATTTTGTTTCAAATTTTGATTTTGACCCCTATTTTACCTACACAAATGAGAAAAAAGTAAAGATACATTTGGTTTGATAGATGACTATTAGAATAGAATGACAATTCTTAAAATCCAGTCATCCCTATGTTTGGCTCGACAAATAGATTTAGCAATAGCCATTTCTATAGAATTGTTATTCCACTAATTTGGTTGAATAGTCATTCCAAAAGTGAACTAATAGAAGGATTATTCATTTTAAAGTTGAATCAATTAAAATTCTCTCTTCCTAAGTTACCCCTTCTTAATGTCTTATAATTTACTTTATTCAATGCCTATTTTACTACCCTAATATAAAAATATATTTAATTGTACTAATTCTACTACAACTCAATGTAATTATTAGTGCTTAGACAATATTGTTTTACAATTTTTCACATATAAACTATGATTATCTTTGTTAACAAAGTTAATTGTTCAAGGATTAGTTATAAATCAAATAAAATAATATCTTTAAAATGTATAAAGCAAAAAAATTACTTTCCCTTTCAAAAAAACAAGAAAAAAATAACTTTAAAGCATATTTTAATTTTGTTTTAAATATTACCAAAGACTAAAAAAGGGATTTTTTGTCAAATTGTTATTATTCTATTCCACTACAATTAAAAATCAAACATAATAATCATGATTGTAATACTAATTCCAATGCTCAACTAAATAATTGAATTAGAATACATCATTCAATTTATTCCTATTCACATTTCATTATATTCCTATTCCTATTCTTATTCCATTCCATCAAACCAAGCGTAATCTAAATACTTAGGGGAAAAAATAAAATTAACAAAATGACATTAAAATACTAGCAAATTAAGTAAAATTCAAATTAAATAAAAAAACTAAAATAAATTAAAATCATACCAAATTAAATTATAATCTAAAGGACTAAGCCAATTTTTGTGCTTAAAAATTAGTAAAATAATTCTATGTTATAGAGTTATCATACCTCCAAACTTAAGATTTTACTTGTCCTCAAGCAAAAGGGAAAAAAAAAAACACTAAAACTGAAATCATATAAAAACACAAGTGATGAGTTGATGTGCTAAATAAACATGCCTAAAAATTTTCACTTTATATAACTCAAGAAAAACTTCAAACATCATGAACGTGTAGAATTTCAACCTAAATGTTAACTATATCCTACTTAAAACCTTCTAAGTGTATGTGTGAAAACCAATTACACTTAGTTGATGATCATGGATTGATTTTGCAAATCATTGAATTTAAAAACAAAGTTGGAACTCCATAGGCTTGCCTTTTATATCTCTCTCTACTACTATAGACTAACATAACACTTAAGACCATTAGGATGTAACTCAGCTTGTAATGTATGGCTCGGGTAATGGATAGGATATTTTGAAATCTGTATGGCTTAAATCACCCATAAACATGCATACTTATTCACAACCTTTACAAATCACAATTCAACATCCCGTAATACGTAAAACAACCCCCAAACTTGAATTCAACTTTCTTTTGATGTCATCCTCTATTTATTTTCTTTTTCTAATTTTTTTATTATATTTTTTTATTTTTTTCATTTCATTTTTTTCTTTTTTTTTGGGCAATTTTTTAACATAGAATCACGAGTTACAAAAATAATAACTATACAAAATAATTAATATATCACAACACCACCATTCTTCTCATACACAAATAAATTTCAAAATAAATTACAAAATGATCAACTTGACTTATGGGTGAAGGGTTAAAAAGGAAAGAAAATAAATAATAACTAAGTTATAATTTGTGGTTGACAAAAAAAAAAGGGAACATAAAGCTCAACAGGGTGACTAGGGATAAATTTGTATCAAGGTAAGTTTAGAAAGGCCCAAACAGTCCAAAAATGGCCTGAATTGTATCCTAAATGCTATGTAGCCTAGGATTTCACCTCGAGAGATAATCAAACAAGTTCTAGAGTTATGAAAACTAAAGAGTTACTGAATTACATAAACATTCTCTAAGTATGCAAACAAATAAGTGATCATGATTATATGCATTTAAGTGTTTGGAGGAATCTACACAAAATAGAACTAACAAATGAGTTAAGCACTCACATATGTTGCAAGTGTGGAGCCAAATCAAGTCAACAACCTAGCAAAAGAAAGAAAAAGGAGAGGAAAGGCATATTCGAGGCGCTGCAGTGCCAAGGTTGGGCACCACAGCACCGTAGGGCATTAAGGCAATGCCACAGCGTTGGTAGAAGAGTGCCTTGGCGTCGACAGGTGAGCACCGCAGTGCTCGTTTTGAGCACCGCGGCACCAAGGCACTGTGTTGTATGATTTTTTATGGGTTTTTGAAGCTAAAAATGAAAAACTACTAGGGTTTCTTATTAGTTCCTATTTTTCACTCTTCTTTTGGGTATAAATAGACATAAGGTAGCTAAGGTTGTGTGTGTGACTTTGAGAGAGTGGCATTATTTTGTGTGAGGCATATTTTTGTGGGAGCTTCATTGTTGAGAGAAAAATTCCCATAGGGTGCTAGGTATAAGATAGATTTAAGAAACATTATTTGAGTGTGTGTGATAAATTTCTCTTGTAATCTGTAATCTCCTTCATCATAGTAGAATCTACAGCTGGCAGAAACATGACGTAGTCTCAAATTTGGACTAACCTATATAAAATTTGGTGTCTCTCTTTTCTTCTTTTCTGCAATTTCTTTTCTGCAATTGTTTGTTCTTGCGATCCTTGGAATTAGGAGGTGCCTAATTTCTCAACAACTGGTATCAGAGCAGAGGTTTGGAATAAGAACGATGATGGGAGAAGACGGTTTGGCAGTCGGTATCACCAAATTTGATCGTTCGGACTTTTCCTATTGGAGGATGCAAGTGGAAGACTACCTCTATAGTAGGAAACTGCACTTGCCCTTGGGTAATAAGCCCTAAGGCATGAAGGATGAGGAGTGGAATCTCTTTGATAGACAGATGCTGGGTGTGATCCGTTTGACCCTGTCAAAGAACATGGCCCACAATGTTGCGAAGGAGAATACTACAACAGGGACGATGAAGGCTCTATTAGAGATATATGAGAAGCCCTCAGCCAATAACAAGGTACATCTTCTTAGAAAAATAATACGCAGCATAATTTTAAAATTTTAAATTAGAGTATTTTCCAAAACACAAGTTTGACATGCTATATGTATAAATTAACCTGATCTTACTGACCTTGTATAAGCCGAAAAGCTCCCGAAGTCTGTGTACAGAAGTAACGTTCCAGAAGAGCCTCAACCAACTGGTCTTCTTTGCTTTTCTCTATCCACGATCGGAGTGAGTGTGGGCTCACACGTACAGCTCTTCCTCAAGGTGACTCTCCTTCCAATCAATTGAGAGAACCCAAAGCTAGTGTTCGTGATTTGTGAACAAAAGCTCTCAGGGAGTTTCAGATTCTCACTAGTAGAGTATTACTCTTAATCTCTCTATTGATCTAAATAACTCATTAGACTCACTTCCTATTTATAGAGGTTGGGTCTAGGGTCATTCCTTATTAGATAAGGTCTCAAAAATTTAAAACAGAACCAAATTCGGGTCTATATCGGATAAGATACACGTAAAAACGCGTAAAAATGCGCGATTTTTAATTCGCGCATAGGCAGGCCGAACTTGCCTGATCGGCAGGCCAAACTTTAAGTTCGGCATGCCGAACTGCCGAAATAAAAATCACGCGAATCTTTTATTTTCCACCCGAGATTCTATAGGATAAAGCCTCAGTTTTAATTCAAATAACCCAATAGAGAAGTTATCTAATTAAAACAACTTTATCTAGATAATCTCTAAGAAAATAAATAGATTCCCAATAATTCTACAAGTTTATCTTGATTTAATTTATCCAAAATTAAATCAACTGATAAACAGACAAGAATTATCTGACCCTAATAATT